>JAOVVB010016201.1:0-16422 GCA_028570985.1 Heterobranchus longifilis | reverse complement strand
ACCTCTAATAAGACTTTTTTCTAAATAACAAAATGGATCTACGCTCAGAAACAGTCAATGATGCTTGCCTTCTCTAACGAATAATGATTAGAAATGCTAAAGTAACACCAAAACATTGACCTCTCAAGTTCTCATGCAGCCTAACAACCTCATGTAATGCTCGAGTACGCTCGCTAATTTCCCTTCTGAGCAGGAAAATGCAGGCTGCATGTGTTTCTTTCCAACCTCATGTCAGCATGTGAATTCAAATGAATGCCCAAAATACAGTACTTTCCAAAAAAGTATCCTCCCTCTGTGTCAGCGTGAATGCCCCGCCATCTGAGACATGAAGCGCACCATGTGTAAAATTCATACTGGTTTGGTAATATCTCCGGGGAAAGCTGCAGCGAGAATACAATAGAAGCATAAAAATAGCAATGTTGCTATAATCACAGAATTAAATTAGCTTGGGACATAATTACCATGTTTGTTTGTTGTTGTGCCTCATACACATATTCATATTTAATACATGGCCCTCAGTTGATTTGATAAACAGAACGGGTGGATGCAGAATGGTGGTGTGGAGTGTAGTAAGTAATTAAATCGCTCATCTCCTGTCCTTGTGTGGGTGCTCTCTTGCCAGTCTTACGTCAATCATTGGCATCTACATGCAACACGTCGTCTTGTATGCTTGAGCCTTAGCCGACGTGACACTAATTTATGCACTTAAATGTCACATGGGAGCAGGGGGATTGCAAATGCAAACTAAGTGAGCCGAAATTGTGCATTTGTATTCAGCTCTTTCTTGGATAAGTAAGTTTTATTTCTTGGAGAGTTACTGTATCTCCGGCTGCGGGATGCTCAGACTTAGACAGCACTTAGTACGAATTTGCGGGAACTTGTACTTTATTTGATTGTTTCCATTTTATGCTACTTTATACTTTTATCCCTCATTTCAGAGGGAAATATTATACTTTTTACTCCACTACATTCACACATTCACAGATGAAGTTACTTTTCAAATTAAGATTTTAGTCGAGCTGCCCCCTTGGGTTGTTTTGGTCAAAGTTGACTAAGATTTATTTCATTAATTCGTCATTTTTATATGCTTATTTCCAAGAAACTT
This sequence comes from Heterobranchus longifilis, assembly GCA_028570985.1. NCBI lineage: Eukaryota > Metazoa > Chordata > Actinopteri > Siluriformes > Clariidae > Heterobranchus > Heterobranchus longifilis. The sequence continues at coordinate 15,317 of JAOVVB010016201.1, read as the reverse complement.
ATGAGCACATTTCTGGTAAAGACAAGATTTAAAGTGGTGCTTTTGCATGATTCTTTGCGGAGAAACTCGATTAAATCAACTAATCGGTTAGTCGATAAAATCGTTATGAGTGTTAGTGGACTAAGAATTTATTTAATCCAGGACAGGACTAGATTTTACACAAAAAAACCAAACATTTGGTAAGTATACAATGTGGTTTCCAACCTTTTTGGCTTGAGACCTTTCACATAAAAGCTGATGTCGATGAGTTGTTAGCAGTTCCACCAAAGAAAGATTTCCCCTCTTAACTTCTCAGTCCTTTATTTTTTTTACTAAAAGGCAGACTGAGTAGGATTTGTCCGTTGCGGTTTGTAAACATTCAAAGTTGGCCCCTGCTCCCCGGCTCAACGACACCAGAAGCACACGCCCCCCTCCGCATCGCTCTTCTTCCCTATCTTCTCCTTCAGTTCTCGCCACCGGGTGAAAACCAAACCCAGCTTCGCTGTCATTTTGGAACAAGCTTTGTCCGCTTGGAGTTTCGCCTTACTATATTTGCAGGGTTTTTGCGATTTAGCTTCTTCTTAGATGCGTGCTTACGATCTGGCACCTGGTCACTACGTTTAAAAAAAAATAAAGTCCAGCCCTCACACCCTGTGCGCTGTGGCTGGGGACTACACACCCAGAGACCAAATGCTGACACCCAGAAACACAGCAAACTGAAAAGAAAAGAGAAAATAGAGGCAGAGGGCAGGGTCTCTGCAAATACAGACACCACCACACACTTCCACTGGGTCATAAGTGATGATCAAGAGGGATTATTTTTGTGTGAGTGTATACATTGTTTATTAGGAAAATCCTACTCATTCTGTCTTTAAGTAAAGGATCTGAGTACTTCCTCCACCACTAATTACAGTACATACAAATGATTATCAGTGTATGCAGGCCTGCAGAACTCTTACCTATTAGTCTTCCAGATATGGATGGTCTCCTCATCCACATTGTTGTGTTTCTGCGCCTGCTCATCCAGAAAGTCAAAGAAATATTTGACAGCCGGTGGCACCACTGCCCCCGAGCACAACACGCTGCGGAAGAAGTCATCCACAAACTGCTGCAGTGTTCCCTGAAAGGGGCCACAAATAATGTGAGACAGGGCAAAGACAGAAAGCAGAGCCAGAAATATCATAGCCCTGAGACATAGCTCTATTTGCACGCAATATGAATGTAGATATTCAGGCTTTTTTTTTTTTTTTCTGAGAGTATTTTAGCATTTATCCAAACCCAGAAGCCATCAATTTAAGTTGGCTTTTTAACTGCCAAGCAAAAAAAAAAAGCCATTTGCCAGGGTCGGAGGATTAGATAACTGCTAAACAAATATCTGATCGAGTACATTTCTGAGTAAAAGTGTGTCTTTGTACCTTGACAGAAAGGAGTCGTGTTAAATAGATCTCTGTAATGGCTTTGGTCATCGACTTGTCCTTTATGCTTCCTCGTTTAGATTTGATCTCATCCAGTTCGTCTGCCGGCCTCACCAAGTGAAACACCTTGTCATCTTCCAGCAGAGCATTCCCTGTCGGGAGGAAAAAAACAAACACTTTAAACTTTCTTCTAATAATTCTGCTCCTTATTTATTCATGCACACTCTCACAGAACATATTCAGACAATGAAAAGGGAGGGTGTTTGTCAACTGAATTTCAATGCAGAGAGAATATCTAAGTAGAAATGCTTAACAATAAACTACTCTGAAATGCACATTAAAAAGGCAGACGATAAAAGTGCATATTATTTTAGCATAATTTCAAAGTGTGCTATACATAAAACAACATGTATTAGCATGTTAAATGAGAGCGGGGATGTTGACAAAAGCCCTGGGGGGGAAAAAAAGAAACAAAAGGCACACGTTGTATTCTCAAGTTCACACCTGATCTATGCTTGTTTGTGTTTATGTGTATTTAGAGACACGTACGCTCTTCGTGGTTTTCCTGGTTCTGGTCATAGTTCTGCTGAATGTGAAGCACGCTCGACAAGACTAATGTGGCGTTATCTCGCACCTGGAATGCACATAACAGTCTTTTGTTAGACAGAAAAAACACACTCACAACAATACACACTTCACACACACACCTTGAATTTAATAGGGACTGTGACTGAGGTCAGCAGTCTCTTTTAGTGCCCCAGAACTAATTCATAATCAATGCGATTGAGTGGACAGCAACAGTGGGTCTTTATTGGGGTATTTACAGGCCATTTTCTTTGGCGTCAACCCATTATTGAACCCACAAATACTGTGATTAGCACTTGTCTGACACAACCAATGAATCTATGGCAGCAAGGCTGTCCTCTTAAGAACATCAGCAGGCAGGATGAAAAGGAAGAGCACCACCTTTGAAAGAGGGGGATTTAAGCGACTGAAAAGCAGGACAAGTAGGGGATATATGCGAGTGACCTTTATATTCCGAGGATCAATACAGTGCCAAGAAGATTTAGTGGCCTTCTGTTGCCATTGAGAGCTGACAAGAGCAAATCAAGTCCAGGCCCTTTCAACTGGCTGGTGGTGAGAAATTAAAAATGGTAGGCATGTTGCTAAAGTGACGACGGTACACAGTGAATGGAAATGGCTATAAAGTGCTTTCTTGTATGTTTGAATTCATGGACAGAAACCGCTTAGCTCGGCACAAAGACTGGAAACAGGATAACAGCTAGTCCGGCTCTTTCCAGCAGTATGATAATATGCCTACCAGCACAAGCTCGTTAAAGGGACAGTTCGGATCTTTTGAGGTGGGTTTGTATGAGATACTTATCCATAGTGAGTGTATCACCTACAGTAGATGGCGGTCAGCACACAGCTTAAAATGATCACTTTAAAAAAATCAATATCGGTTTATGTGTACGCTATATTTAGAATCTTTTCACCGCTTTACCTTTACCATCAAACAGCCCTTTGCCACGGGGAACTGAAGCTGTTTTATCGCTCTCTTCAAAGCCGTCAGACTCTTGTAATTTTCCCTCGCAGGACAGGGGGGTTGTTGGTCTACCGCTGCCTCTATCGGTTAGTTTGTTTGTGTTATTGTGTGACTTTCGTGTTTTAAAAGGGTTAGGAACTAACAAACAAACTAACAGATCGAGGCAGCGGTAGACCAGCAACCCCCCCTGTCCTGCGAGGGAAAAGTACTGTTAATGTTAATGCTTTGAAGAGAGTATAAATGTATACAGCAGCTTCAGTTCCTGCTCATAAAGGGCTGTTTTGACGGCAAGGTAAAGGGCATACACTTAAACTTTTAGGTGAGCCTAAAGCAAGTGTACAGTGTACTGCCAGACTGTTTTATGAATGTTGGCATGTTGTAATCATCATGCAAGTGAGAAAAAAACTAATCTCTATAAACAGATATCTGCATATGAATACAGAATCTGTAGGCAAACGAGACAAGATTTTGGTATCGAAAGCATTCTGGTTTCCGTCTGTAGTTCGAGAAGTACTGACCATCATTTGAGTGAGCTTTGGTTGCATGCAGGTAAACAGTTGCTAAATCGTCGTCAGACTGACAGCCGGTGTGTTCAAAGATTGGAAGAATACATGTTTTTGCATGTCTGAACATTGATTGGTGCAGACATTAAACATTTAACCGTTTTGTGGTAATTAATCCACAAGAGTATCAATCAAATAATCATATGATCATCTGTTCATGTGTAAATGTGCAACAGACATTTCATACACACCGCTGTGACACAAGATGTACAGCACAGCCTCTGACTGAAATGGAGTGAAAATAGGCAATCTCATTCACATCCACACACGCCCACATAGAGCTATTTACTTCCCCTCTGCCTCCTCACGTCCCTTGCTATTTTTAGTCTACCTATTCTTGAATATGTTTCATCAAAACACTCAAAATTTGAGTCAGTACTCACGTTGTAGTGTGCCAGAGTGTTGATGCGTTTCCACCGGCCTTCTTTCTGGGAAGTCAGGTCCAGATCTGACAAAATCTGCCCAGTTGAGCCCGGGCGCCACTCTGTGGTGAAGGCGGGAAAAGAGAAAGTCAATCAATTATCTCTGCTAGGTGGAGGTGGACTGCAATGTTTGGCAAATTGTCACCATACTTGTTCTTTCTTTCAACACGGATTGCATTTATTTCATCATGGGTCACTGTTACCCCGAGGTTATTCTGTAATAATGTGGTCTGAAATAAATCCAGCTACCCACTGCTGTCTGCACGGCTCTCTCCCCTGACACACTTGAGTTAATTTTGGCTGAAGAAGTGACAGAGCAGTATTTTCTAATTCCAAGCTGTGATTTGCACCCCGAAAGTCCGACGCCTCTGCAGACCTGAGCTCAACGCCATCTGTGGCATGTGATTCGAGTACCACCAAATATAAGGGGGTTATCTTTCTGATTCACCATGAAAGAAGACAGATCTCTGCTTATCTAAAATGTATAAAGGAATGAGATCTACGGTCTGCGTGGGAATATAAAATGGCTTTGATGTTGGAAAATGTCTATAGAGCTTTTGCCTTTCAAGTCAGTCCCCAAGGTTTCTCACTACAGTAGCGAGCAAAACTTTGTTTAGGGATGAAGGCTTTTTCTTCATGTTGCTGACAGCGAGTAACTTCTCAGCCTCGGCTTTCTATTCCACAAACAGAGGCAGAAAGGGAGAGAGATCGTCTTCGAAATAATCCATTAAATGAAGTTAGAATTAAATAAATAATCAATTATCTACTTGGACAAATGCATTCTGATTTAATTAAAAAAGCATTTCAGTCAAGACTGAAATAGTTTCTCCATTTTGACATCCTCGCCACTCCCTGGCAGTAACCCTTGCATTATTCATCATTATTAGACGTTTTCTGCCTCAGCTCATCCTGCTCTTAGGTGGCCCTCATTTACTCACCCAGCGTGACACTGTCGACCTTGGGCCGCTGGGAGTACGGCAGGTTCCTGTACACCTGCTCTATGATCTTCTCTTTCACCTGCGAGATGGTGTCGCAGCTCAGCACCTTGACGGGCGTCACATCCGGACCCTCGCCCTGCACCAGCACCTGCAGGGTCTGGCAACCACACACAAAAACACACATTAAAGTGGACATATCATGCTAATTTTCATGTTCATGCTTGTATTTTTGGTTTACATGCTTTAATGTAATAAAAACACTTTATTTTTCTCATACTGTCTGTCTGAATATTCCCTCTGTCTGAAACGCTCCATTTTAGGGCCAGTCTCTTAACCCATTTAGACCTAAGGTGCCCTCTAAAACATTCTAAAACCTAAGCACGTTCTTAAAGGGATATACACAAATATGTTGCATTTGGTCTTAATGGGTTAAAGGCCCCCTTACGGAAAGCCCAGTCCATTCTGATTGGTCAATGTTCTTCTACATCTGTGCTCTCAGCGCTCTGCACCGTCATTGCAGCCGTGGATAGAGGTAACGTAATGTAGTGTCGCATAGCTAGACCTATCTGCACAGTGCTGTGTCAAAGCTGGAGGAAGGTCTGGATTCAACAGCGCTTCTGCAAAATAGTGTCGGAGGGAAGTTGTTTTGGTGGAAGATTTACACAAAAACATTGTAAATATATTCTTTGTAGATCTTTACAATCATTCACTGAAAGAACAGAGCAGGCCTCCCTTATTGAACAACCCAAATCTTCTTCAAAACTTGCCATTTTCAGGATAGCTCGGAGGTTGTTGTTGTTTCCTGTAGCGAATGGGAACAGGAAGGGGAGGGACTTCTTGTCCGCACAGGAAGTAAGGCTTTATTCGTGCACTGTTCGTCCGGTAAGCCAGACTAACTGTAACGGCACTTTCTACCTATATACAGGATAGTTGTGACATCACACAAACACGGAAGTCCTGCCGGCTCCTTTAAAGGCAGAGTATCTGAATAAGGACTGTGTGCATTTCTCAGTGGATTGAGAATTTTGATACTTTCACAGTATTTATATAGCACCTTGTCCTGCTTTACAATCAAAAAACACAAAAGAATCTCACGTTTTACAATATGGGACCTTTAAGCACTAACATGTGTCATATACATGCACCTACGCACACAAATGACAAATACGCAGAAATATTCAAACATGGCCAGAGTAACCAGCTATCCACCCACACTGACTCCCTCTGTTGGGATGTTGTCGTCATAGCAACCAGGCTTCTGTATGGACACACACACTCACACACACACACACACTCTGTGGTGACACCTGAGAGGAGTCCTGTCACCTTGGCCTGCTAATGACCAAGACTCAGCAGGAGCAAACTCTGACCCACTCAGTCACTCTGTCAGAAATAACTAACTGATGACCACTCGACAGATTCAAACAGGAGGGCCGGCAATCCAATCACAATAGCAACCTCATAAGCCCGTCTGCATTTGAGGTGAATGGGAAGACCGCGCTGTGAACTGAAGCCAAAAGCAACCACTGCGTCTCCCTGTGAAATCCAGCTCATCTCGTTTTTTCCTCCTTCTGTAATTCAATCACAGAAGGCGATCCATCACGGTAGGAGACGTGTAATTCAGGCTAATTTGGTAATTGTCCTCGACAACGCCATTACCCATGGGTCTTTTTATTTGTGCTGACTTTAACAGAAAACAGCTGTGTTCACATTAGCTTCCATTATTGAAACACAATACCGAAGCGAGACACACACAGGCTTTTCCCGACTTTTATAAGCCGCCCAAATGGATACAGAGCAGGTGCAGGTTGGAAGGTCGAGGAGGAGGTTGTGTAGGTGGCTTGTACTCCATTCTTGTACTGACTTGTAGTACTTTCACCTAAGCCATGCATTTCACCGCTATATTGGAATGTGTTGCCTGTGTCGTTTTTCGAGCCGAGAACATTGACACTGAAAATGGATGTCACACAAAAGCGGGCAGTCGCCTGGGGGGGGGAGGTTTGGTGGTTACCATGGCAACTGCACTGTGTGTGTGTGTGTGTGTGTTTGTGTTGCTCACCAGGCACAAGACACCATGCAATCTCAAAGCACTGTGTGCAGTTTTTCTAACACTGAGTTCATGAGTTTGTATGTGTGTTGTAAGTGTTTGTGTGGGGTCTCTTTTTCTGTGTGTGTGTGTGCGTGTGTGTGTGTGTGTGTGTGTTCATCTCACCAGGACGGAGTATTCGACATCGTCGCCCAACAGGCCCGTGTCGTTGAGGGTGTACTTGGCTTTCTTCACTCTGGCGTCAACGGGCCCTTTCTCGATCTGGTGCTTGATGGCTCGGAACAGTTTGTACAAGGGCTCGCCTGCAGAGTCCTGACACACAAAAACACACACAAAAGCACACAAAAGCACACACAAAGCCATTTAGAAGTTGTCTCAGATGTTGTCAAGGAGCTAATTGTTGTGATTAGCAGTTTAGAAGACAGATAAATGCACATTATCAATACAGAGCACTAATGAAAGAAATGGAGAAATCCATGCACTGAGCCCACAGTTTAATGCTGTTGCATGTCATTATACACATTTTCTGTATTAGCGATTAATAATAATAGCTTTACTTATATAGCACCTGTAAAAACAGAGTTTAATGATTTGACAGACAAAGAAAAGCAGAAGCAGGGTATCCAAAATCAATACAACAACAGAGAGCTAAACAGAAAGGCAAAACAAAGCAAGACAATATTTGGGCAAATAAGAACAAGAAGACAAAAGAGACTAACTAACTAACTAAATAAGTAATAGATTTAAACAGGATAAAGGCAGTAGAAGCAATTAAAGAAATAAAATAAATAACTAGAAGTAAAAATCAATAAAATACAACAAAATAAAAAAAGAGAGACGACATCACATAAAAGCAAGTCTGTAAAAAATGGGTTTGAAGGAGTGATTTAAAAGAGTTCACTGATTCTGCAAGCCTCCTCTCCTCAGGCAGGTCGTTCCAAAGTCGAGGGGCCCTGATGGCGAAGGCACGGCCGCCTTTAGATTTAAGCCTCGACTTTGGAACGGCCCCCCATCCGAGGATCTAAGGCTACGAACTGGCTCGCACGGGGCCAACATTTCCGTAATATAGATGGTTTAAAATTGATCAATAAAATCTTAAAATCAATTCTAAAATGAACAGGGAACCAGTGGAGAGAAGCTGCCGCATTCTGAAGTTGTTAAGTCGTTAAGGGTGTCAAACATAAAAGACAAATCACTACTGCATAAATCAGCCAATTAAAAAATATATACTGCATATATTAGGACTCTCTTTGACTAGAGGGAAAATGGTGAGCTAACATCACATTTGACCATGAACTCATGTTACCTTCAGAAACTGGTAAAGGCAGATCGACATCCAGTTGCACAGCATCCTTTCCACCACAGTCTCTGACCTGGAAAAACACATTAGATATAGTTTTTAATATCATTCTAATAATATAATTGACCATGGACAGTTTAAAACATAAATTTGATGCACTGCACCAGAGTTAATTCACACCTGTAGCCCCTTGGCAGGTCAAAACAAAGAAACAATAACAAGACATACAAAGTAAAGTCCTACTGTAGTACAAGTTATTCAGAAAATAACATGCAATACAAAACCAAATGTAATTGCACATCACAATGTCTGCTTGTCAAATGAAAGCAAGTCATGAAGACCAAAAGATAGAAATTAAAGTCAGTGAGTACAGAGCTGAGCAGCTTTTAACAGCCTTTTTTTAAATTGGTTTTGAAATAAGTAGTGCAGACAAAGCATTTGATTAGGAAATCCAAGAAAACAAATATGACATATCTAATTATTATTTTCATATCATGACACTTAAATTCTGAATCCATAAGCTAAGAAACCCTGAGAAATAATCCCTATTTGGCCATAACGGATGTGACGCTGTCACTAATGTTTTATGTGAGGAGGTTTTAGCATTTGTCGTTACTTATTTTGTAATGATTTATGTATTATTTATTATATTTTGTGTTAAACTCTGTGTACTGTGTGTTTTACCTGGCAATAGTTGAATGACAGGTGATACTTATTATAGACCATTTTCATTGTATGTTCTTGAAAATGTTGAAACACTACTTTCTTAAAGTCAAAATGACCATTTGTATATCAATTCAGATTGTATATCAATCAGTTTCTTTCTCGTATGCCTCCATGGTGAAAGGAGAATCCCCAAAACAGAAAAGTCTTGATGAAATGAAGTAATGGGGGGCACGTTTAACAACAGCAAAACTATCTCAAAATGTATATAACATGCATTTTCGCTAAAACCTTACTATTTACAAAACTTCCGCTACTCATCCGAGAAACTTGTGCAGGTGCACTACTCGTCTTTGCGTGACTGTTTGTGCTGAAGTGTTTTAAATAGTACGTTTTTAGCAATAATGCATGTGTTTGGGAAGCATTGAGCACACGACTGGATAAATGAGACTTGGATTACACTGTACGAGTTGTGTGAGAGTTTGTAAACGGATGTTTTGATATTGCTGATGTTAAACTTGGCCCCATATTACTTCAGTGCATAAAGACTTTTCTCCGTATTTGCATTCTCCGTTCACCTTGGAGGCATGCGACAAAAACAAAGTTCACAAATTCAACTTAACAGTCGGTGAGTAATTGATCTAAAAATTGTCATTTTGAGGGTGAAGCATTCCTTTAAGACGGTGCTTCTACAAAATGTCAACAGGGGACATTTCTGCACCGCTTGTCAGTATCAGGATATTTTAATTCAAAAATCATGTCAGTGGTCACTTGACGGATCGTCCATCCTAATGTCACATATCCACTGGTGGCGCCCGTTGTTAGCTGCGAGCATCCCTAATTAGATGTCTTGTATATAAGGGGGCTTGTGTTGGCACAATGGCCTAATCAGCATAATGAGCCTCTCCATTGGGGGATAATTAAGATGTGTACTTGCATAACAGCCAGTCACAGCGTGCCGAGGCACAGCAGATCGCATAACCCCCTCCCAGCAGTGATGAGCGACCGTACTGTCAGACAAGTGGGTCCTGCTGAGGGAGGGGCGGCCGCCGCCGGAGCGTGATTTGACCTTGACACGATCATTACAGTGGAGGAGGGGGTGAAGAACAAAGAACGCTAAAAGTGGAGATTCTTTTCTGAAGGCTGTTTACTTCAATCAAATTAGGCAGCTGAATGTTTACAGACTCTAATACTACACAGGAATTATGAGATGTTGCCAAGGGAGAAAACACTGAGCAATTAATATTACGCAATATCAGAGAAAAAGCATTTGCGGTATTTGTCGAGATCCTAAAAATACCAATTAATTTGTTATAATAATAAGTTATAATGACATGCCAATCACAATATTATTTTTATTTAAATGAGATACATAGTTAATTTCTGTAATACAAATACTGAGCTCTCCTCTGGTGAAAAGGGCAATTATTAAAATAGAATTTGGGTTGGATGTTGCACCGCAGGTGATTTACAGTTCAGGTGACGAGAGTTGTTCTGCACTGAGAGTTGGAGCTTATTCATACTATAAAACAGGCCCAACATTAGAATGAATGTCATTTTTTTATTGAAAAATCATCCTGGTGCAGGATTATGCATAAAGCAACTTGCAGACAGTCAATATAATTTGACTTATGCATTCGAGGCAATCAAAAACAGTATCGACTAAAAGTCACTTTTTGCCTACGCCCCATTGGTCAACAAGAGTTATAGGATAAGAATGTGAAGAAGATGATGAAGGGGAGCAGCAAACGGAGAATCACACAGCACTTTGTGCTTGGACTTGGAGGAGAAAAAAAACCAGAAGGAGAAACAGAAGGAGGAGGATTGGAATAGATCAAGCAGCAGTCTGGCTCTTGATAGTGGACTACAGTAGTCAGTGCAAAATTCAACAGAAAACATGGCAACAGAATGATACAGTCCACTGCCTCTTGAAGTGAATCCCAGTCCTCCAAAAATGGTTAATTATACTGCTGCCAGAGTTTAGATATGGAGTGATTTGGATTATAGAGCTGAAAAAAAAGGACATCTAATGATCTCAGGGCAAAAGTTGCTAAACAAGACTCTCGCCACAATACGCTGCTCTGTAAGAATGTACTAATAGGGACGGTGGTGCTTTGAACTAAATGCTACGTGAATGTCTGAACAAGATTTAGTGCCAATCCATCCTGTAGATGTAGAGATGTAGAGCCCCTTCAAACATGCAGTGCACCCCTGAACTTATCTCGACATCACCCGGAGGAGCTGTGTGTGAGAACGCAAATGTCCGAATCATTTGGACCCGACATTAAACAGACTTTAGCCTGCCAGCTTCCGAGAACAAAATCAGCATGATGTTCGATTGATGTGTGAATAGAGCCGGCCATTGTCCGGAGAATTCACAGCGAGCGAGTTGGCGTGTTGATGACGTTTCTATCATGCAGCTGCGGCAAAACCAGAAGAAAAACAATCGAGGGTGAAGAAGAAGGGTCATTCACAAATGACACTGTCGGTAAGGGCCAAATGACGAACCGGCGACGTGACTGCGGTGTAATCTGCGTCATGTCCTGCCTCCTGCACGCTCTACCGAGGCACCTAAACCTAAACCAAACGGAGTATTTCCAGTAAATGAGAACCCATCTAAAAAGGGAACTCTGGACAATGTTCAGACCCGATTCTCTGGACTTTTTCCAGAGTTCATATGAGAAGACGGCTATATTTTATGTGCAAGCTAAATGAAAAGTCAGGGATCACCAAAGTCAGTAGGATTCATCCTGTAGGGGACATGAATGTCTGTACAAACTTTCATTGAAATCCATCCAATAGTTGAAATATTAAAGTGGTTGACCGGCCTACATTGCCAACCTCAGCAGTACATAACTTATTAGATATTAAACTTGGCTCTGGTGTTTTTGGCATTGTATCTGGCTGCAGCAGTATCTACTGAGCAGCAGCAATGAGTTGCTCCTCACTCACCTGCGCAGCATGAGTTTGGGATTCTTGCTGTGGACGTATTCCTCCATCAGCTCCAGCAGCAGTGTTCTCATAATGTCGGTGTAGTATTCCAGTTTCCCATGCAGAGCCACCGTCAGCAGGGAGGCAAAGTACACCTTGGCCCTGGCGTTGAAGTCATGACTGCGCTCCAGGGTACGGATAAACTACAAACACACAAGAAACAGGCAAAAGACCAGCGAAATTAATCATCCCGATGAAGCCCACGTACATGCGCGCGCGCAAATCCAACATAATATGCTTTTAAATAATGAAAAGACTAATGCTTGTGAAAACAATAATTATCAAGGTAAATTCAGGTCTGCTGTGTAAAATATTGTAGCTAAGAAAATATACCAATTAGTGGAAGAGGAATCACCCACACATACGCAGTTAACACCTCAGAGGCCGTTTCTGTGCCAGCAATATTGAATTATTGGGAATCTTCACACGTCTCCCTCTGCTTCTCACTTCAATACTGTACTCCACTCACTAACGCATTACAAAGTCCTTAAATTAAGGGGAGAGGGCCTGAATTGGTACATTGGCTGTGGTTATGGCAGATTTTGCAAGCTTACAGAGATGTGTGTTGTGGGAGGTAAATCCACACTTGTGATTTTGTGTACAGCCATGCTAGCTGCTAGCTGTGACGCTGTACTGGCAGTGCTTTGAGCTAAATGCTAAAGCCACAATAACAATGCTAACACCCATGTTCTAGCAGGTACTGTATGCAATCTTTTTTTTTCTTCCTAGGATGGTGAAGACATGACCCGCCCTGCTCTGCACTCGATTGGCTCACCCTGATATTTTTACCCTAACCTTAACCACTCTCACTTCTCATGCATAAACACCTAAACACCTACTAGCCAATCAGAGGCAGAGTAAGGTGGGTCTTGACTTCATTCTCCATAGGAAAAGAGTTTTGGCGTACTGTACATAATGTGTTCTCTTTATACAGCCACTAAACACAAAGTACAGCTGTGGCTGATGGGAATGTCAATAGTTTTGTAGGTATTTGTTCATTTAATACTGAAAAAAAACCCATTTTGGTCTGATTATGGCTCTATATGTCAGGGGATCACCAAAGTTATTACAAATTATCCTGTAGGGGATATGAATGTCTGCACCAAATTTCATCCAATAGTAGGAATGGGGTCATCCCAGTGTTGCCAGGGTCCTATGTCTCTGGATATAAACTAAACAAACCAAACTAACGAGATCTGTAAGGGCTTCACAGTTCAAATTACAAAAGAATGAAGGGATATGAACATGAATGGTAAAAAATCGTTTCAGCCACTGTGGAGATATCAGTGTCTAAAGTCAAGAAATAAACTGTCTTGCCCACAAATTTAAGGGCGTAGGTTTCAAGTAGTAGAACATCAGTACACTATAAGCTGAAAGTGGTTTGATTTCATGATGATTTGATTTGATGATTTCAACATATTGACCCAGGGAAACACATAAACATAAAAACCTTTGATGAGTCATATTAAGAGGATATTGAGCTGGAAAACACAGGACCCTGATACGCTCCCATAGAAATTTCATTCAGAGGCACAAAAGTGAATCTGCTGGTGACGAAGTCAGGGAATCACCACAGTGGATACATCATCTGAGAACCACGAGTGTCTATATTCAATTTGATGGCAATCCATTCAATAGTTGCTGAGATATTTCAGTCTGGACAAGGGTCGCAGCGATATACTGGTTTCACAGTATGAAAAATGACGTCATCATACTGTGTACATTTGCTTGTCTATGGTATTGAAATAAATATTGTATTTTTTGCTTGTTTTCAAAAGAGAGACTATTTACACATAGCTCCATTAAAAATGGTTTCAAGTTCAATTATAATAAAGAGGTTTCTTCAACTAAAAAAACTATTTTAAATGATAATAACAATTATGTAATACCGTGTACTGTGATACACTGAAACCGTGATATATCCCTAGAGCCGCAGAAAAGACCATTTTGAAAATCTACATGTGTTTTAAAAGTATCGTGCATCTGTCGATTTGTGAAGCGCTAATGTTGAACACCTTTAAAATGCTGCTGTTAACTCATCATTGGTCTGTGACCACAGCTGACCGTTCAGTGATTCGCTCATGTGCAGTGTAATTACATTAATGAGGAAGGTCTTCGAGTTCAGGAGGTTGGAGAACTGGTTGAGCGCCTGAGTCACGGTGGCCCGTCGAGCCTCCGGGATGTCGAGCTTTCCTGTGATCATCACATCGTTGGCACCGTCCTTAGAGGGCAGGAAGAAGACCCGGTCCGTGTAGGTTTTGTAGTCCAGGAAGGGGATTCGTCCCTCGCTCAGCTCGTTGGTGTGGTCCTCCATCTCGATCATCAAATCTTGCGAGATAATAAAAACAAGAAAATAGCACCTCATTCTTTTTTAATAAGCAGCTCTTCTCATTTAGTCTCAACCATTACGTTGCGAGAGAGAGGCAGAGAGAAATCATTTCATCTGTGAAAGATTGTTTTCTATTACTGGCACTGCAAAACTGCTCCTCGTAATGATGATAACATGATGTTAAGCAGGAGAATTTATTTAATTCACTGCAGTACAATACATCAAAGAAATGTAATCAGAGCTAGGAAGCACTTCATTACTTTATAGTCTTCTTAGAAACATGAATCCTTTGAGGGACATTAGCGATATTGCCGAGCTTTTGCACAGCTGCTCTGCTGGTACCTGTGAATTCTTTCTTGCAGCGGTCTCGCACGCTCTCCTCCAGATTCTCCAGTTGATGTTTCACCTTCTCGTACTCCCTCTCTGCCTGTTGACTCTTTCTCCTGAACAGATTAAACAAACACAACACACAAAGGATTATAACTTAAGAAAAATTGTTGTTCAAAGACTCTGGTTTGAGTCGGCACAATTCGCAGATAATTTAGCCGCAGTGTTTCCTCTGAGTCTCCGAAAGATATCCTGTTAGCGCTGGAATTACTCCGTCGCTATGGGTTTGTGGTTCCGGATGTCGTCGTTAATAAATATTCAGAAGTTTAAGTGATCCATGATGACCGCCTGTGACAAACATATCACCTTTTTTTTGGAGCTCCTCTAGGATGCATAGACTGATGTGGTGAAATTTAACACAAGGATAAGCTATAATCCTTACAATAAAATTATGCAGATAGAATTTGAGAAAAAAAGATTATTAAAAGAATACGAAAGACAAAATGTTTCTGTTGCACAATGTAGTTTTTTTTTATTACTTTTAGGTGGGACTTTGCTTCATTTTAATATTGTATTTGCAGTAATGGAGATCCGAGGATCTTTATAACCACTCAAAATATATTTGGTTTTATCAGTTTAAGTAATATTTTGCTAGATTTGCTTTTAAGCATTTTTTTTTTCCAAACTGATAACATATTTATGGAGCCTGCAACAGAACATGACACAGTGCTTCTGTTTTGGATTTGGGTAAATGCAATTAATTTGTATGTATATCTGTGATTGATGTTGACAGTACT
>JAOVVB010016175.1:0-16423 GCA_028570985.1 Heterobranchus longifilis | reverse complement strand
ATGCCATCTGGCTTCAAACACCCTCAAACAGATGCACACATGTGCAATTAACACAGTCCCCACAAACAGCGTGCACGCCAAGCAGGCACATACATTCACAAGCATATCATACAGTAAGTTCATGAGGAAAAAAAAAAAAGTTCAAACACATTCACGCACCCACACATTCACTCATGCTTTCAGATGCTCATACGAGCAAAAACGGCAATACAAACAAAATCCTGAAATCCTTTCATCTTTGTCCAGAGCGAGCTAACTAAACCCCTGCCACATGGTGGAGAAATCGGAAAAAATTGGGGGGGAAACTACAAACAGCAATTTGTGGGTTGTTTGGTGCACTCATGCCGTTACTCTCTTCAGACTCACTAGCAGCAGAGACGAGTCTAGAGGGTGAAAAACAAACTAGTAAAAGTGACTGGGGTGGCTATAGGTTGCAATAAACTTTGCTAAAAAGGATTATAAAACTGAAAGTATCCCGCTTTCACCGTCTTTCTGACCAATTAAATTTAAGTCTGCATCTGGAATATAACACAATCACTCCACTGCATTTACTCCTAGCAATTGTTGTCGGCATTCTGCCTGTATTTCAATTTGGTCAAATGTTTTATGCACCCGATGCAAATCAGATGAGTAGGTGGGGAGGTTCATTTATAGTCAACAAAAAACATGTGGGTGAGGCGAGGTTACTGTACAGACTGTAGCTTTTCTATTTCTACAGGAAGAATCCGAAAACCACAAATGTGATTCGCAGCAACTGTGAATGTCTCAATGTTTTCTTGTTGACTTTGGAGATGAGAATTGCCCTTTTTTCATGCATCATCTTGGCCAATAGCAGAACAGAACCTGTAGTGATTTTATTTCGAACTCATGAGCGGACACTGTCCAATGCCATCCGATCACTCTGCAAGCCAGATCAACTCCAGAGGAGGTCTGGCTGATCCACCACATGCTGATAGTGTTTGTGTGCTTTAGCTTTAGCTTTAACATACAACCTTCTTTATCTACAGCCCCTTTCAACACATGCACGCAAACATCCAAGTGTAAAAATAGGGGTCATTTACATGAAAACGGCAACGAAAATGTCTAATTGGATGGACAACGAGATTCGGGAACTTCTGTCGGTAAGGGCAGACGCCGAAATCCTCAGACAAATTCAGGTACGACAACAGACTCGGTTGTTTATGACCAAATTACGAAGCAGCTACGTGACCACAGTGTAATCTGCAGCATGTCCTGCCTCCTGCGAGCTCAACCCAGGCGCCACCCCTCATCTAAACCAAACACAGCGTCTGACACGGACAATCTCCTGCTGCGTGCTACACCTGTGAAAGGGCAACTCCAGTCCGGACAATGACCGAGACCTGATTCTTCGGACATTGTCCAGAGTTCATATAGATAAAACATCCAGAAACAGATCAAACTTTAATTCCAGACCATAAATGGGGTCCGTGCCTCTCCATCCCTCCATCCCAGCTCAAGTTTTCACTGTTGCACTTGAGATGTATGGTGTTTGTTTGTATGTTGTACCTTACGGATGAGACATATCCACTGAGGCAGCACTGATAAATGGCTTTGGATACAGGCATCCTTTCTAACTGTGAAACACCAGGATATTTCATCCAGCAGAAACCTGGAAACCTTTGATGTTCTCACTGCACGTTAGACCAAAGACTGTACAGTATCACACAATATCCTCAATGAAACAACGTTGGATTTTTCATTAGGTTGCTGCTTGACACAATGTATTTGCGGCTAATTTAACACTTTATCGCTCTGACGTGCCAAAGCCTTTAGAGCAACTTCACGCAATCATTTCAGGCTGTCTGCATTTTAAACACGAGCATGAGAGCATTCAGTGGATTTCACTCTTGGATTTCATAAAATTAGACGCTAGTTGTTGAACTTTTAGGACTAATTAATCTGTAAATAAGTGTTTTCAGGAGAGAGACAGAGACAGAGAGAGAGATCTTAGGTTTGCACCCTTTAATTTAGCGTGTGATCACCCTCGTTGTCCTCTTCCGTGTTATTGTTTTTTTTTTAGAAATCCTCTGTGCCAACAAACTTTCCCCTGGTGGTACATAAAAGATTGATTGATTGAAGGCTGCTCTGCCAAGCCACGCTGGGAAGCAAAGCATGTTAACTGCTCTGCGACAGGACTGTTCCAGATCCCTTCGGCATCCCAATATTAATATTCATGTCCCATGCTGTCACCCTGTTCCTGTTGCTGTGCCCCGTCATGTACTTTATGTCTGTTCTCGTTAGCATGCACAGAGAAAGAAGGAATTAATGGACAGGCTGTGTGTATGTGTGTGTGTGTGTGTGTGTGTGTGTTGCTCTATAAGCCTGTCTACCTTTTATTTCTCATTATGAACTTATTTTTATCTTTCATGGAGGAGAGCCTGTGTATTTGTGTTAGTCTGTGTTTGTGTTTTTTGTCTGTCTCCAACTCTGTCCTTCTGTTTGTCTGTACGTCCCTCAGTGTGTGTGTGTGTGTGTGTGTGTGTGTGTGTGTGCGTGTGTGTGTGTGTGTGTGTTTGAGTGCCGCTTTGGGGAAGGGAGGTTTTCATGCTTCATCGGGCCTCTATTTGCCTGTCCTGTAATAACTTGTCCGCTCCATTGCTTGCCACTATCAGACCCCCCCATAACACTCAGTCACAGCTTACTGTGGGCCGCTAGAAGAGCGGAGGGGAGGTGGGTTAGAGTTAATGAATGACTTCAGCATCTGGAGAACATCCACAGAGGAGGAGGAGGAGGAGGAAGAGGAGGAGGAGGAGAGTGGAGGGATAGATGGGAAGGACAGGACAGGAAGGTTGAAGGGCAGGTGAGAGGAAGACAACTAACTGATACATTTAAGGAGCAGCTATTGCAAAAAAGGTTAGACGTTGACTGTAAAATAATAGAGAGCAAGGATGGGGTTCAAAACGTAGTACAGCTGATAAATGGAGTTGAGTACTACAGCATTAAGTACTTGTAATAACAAAGTGTCAGACTGATTTAATAACCAATAACAATGCAGATTACTGCAGCTGCTTTCCTATAATGATGATATTGGTAAGCATGGGACGGAATAAGGGGACAACATATTAATGCATACTATTTAACAGTGTTGAATATATTTGGTTCTCATCTTTGTGTATGGTGCAGTATTTGGAGGTTGTTAAATTGAGGTGATGTACTGTACGTGTATATGTGAACGTATGTGCATATACACGTACAGTATGTATGTGCTTTTAGATACATTTCTGTATTATCTACTTGCATAGTGTCTTATAACAAGGTGTTGGTTGTTGTCTCGACACAAAAGTAAATTTTATTAAAGGAACAGTTTGACATTTTGGGAAATTGGCTTATTGGCTTTCTTGCCACGAGTTAAATGAGAAGATCGATACCACTCTCATGTGACATGTTGTGGGGTGCTGTTTGTTGGCTGGGTGCAGTGACTTCACAGTGTCTTGTCATCACTGTGAGGTTGCCAGGCAACCAGCCGAGACCCACTGAGGTCACTGCACCTGGCCTAGAAATAGTCCAGCACATTATCCATGTAAAACCAAACATGCTTTGTTTTCCATGTTGGTTTTGGAGGGTTTAAACAAACAACATGCAACATGATAATTATTGCTTAAGAAGTGCAGGCTAGCTGTTTCCCTCTGCTTCATGTCTGCTGGAGGTAGCTTACTATTTAGTGTGCAGAAAGGAAAAAAAACGAAAAAGAAAGTTTCCACTACTAGATCTGCAGTACAAAGGACTTAATGTTGCTGCTGATGGGGGAACATGGGAGAGCAGCGAGAAGTGGGACAGACGAGTAGCCTCTGTAGCGCAGTGGGGAAAGACTCTAAGGTATGTTCATGAATAACAGGCTTTTGTGTGTTGGAGGAAAGATGGGCTATGAATATCACGTTAGCTTGTGAATCACAGAGAATCAGAGAATCAGTAAATCAGCTGTAAAAGCAAGTATGTGCCACTCATCATTCTAACATGTTGCATGCTTCGACTGGGGAGTTTCAGTTTTTTTTTTCTTTTTTAGAAACCCTTTCAATGATTGTGAAAGGTAGGCTATTTTTTTTTCCTGGAGGAAAAAGGAAGAATGGGGAGGGTGAGAGGTGCAGGATTGCTGAGCAGCTTTGACTAAGACCCCCTCCCACCAAACCTGACGGGTACGGTCACCATGGCAACTGCTCTTTGGGGCTGAAAGGTGAGTTAGGAAGGGGAGGAGGCTAGCCTGAGAGTGGACACGAACAGAACTCGCATGCGCACAAACAGATAACGCCCCAAAGCCAAGATGTGATGGATCTGACTGATAAAACTGAGATTAAGAGTCTGATTCTGGCCTGCGTGCATTTGCAGGGATGAGATCCGCAGGCTTTGCCCAGCCTCCTCAGGAGCGACAGGAGACTATTAAAAACTGTAGCCTGGAGCTAGATTGACAAAACAGCAGGCAGGATGACATGCAGGAGTCACAGAGGAGACACGGACTCATCTGACAGCCTCGGTGACAGGGGGCTGGTAATGTATGGGGATGATTGACTGTTGAGGGAAAATTGGATTTAGGGACTTATGAAACTTTCATACAATACAGTACTCGCACAAGTTGGAGTTGAATGTTGAAGAAGAGCTCTGGATGACATTCACAGAGAATTAGGATGTTCATTAAACTCAAATGTGAAAATAAAGAATGTGAATGTCATATAAAATGAATGGAGTTTTTGTTCTTCTCTGAAATATATTCCTGCCGTGAGGATGATTTAAGGATGCCATAATACGTTAAAATCTGTGGGAACAGAATTATGTAAGCACAGTAGTGCATTTAAATACCCTGCTTTCACATTTATGTGCTGTGTGTCCTGGAGGACAGAAGACAGCTACACAAATATTATTTAAGTACTGCGGATGGACGAGCATCCTTAATCACAAAACACCTGAAATCTCTGTAAAACACCACATTTTCTTTGCATCACAGCGGGTCTCTAATATAAGCTGGATTTATTAAAAGTCAGATACAAGGTCAAGTGAAAAGGTAAATGGTACCAGAGGCAACCTGACCAAAAAACGCATGATGAAAGACTGTGTTTGACGTGGAGGAGGATAAGGCTGAGTTGATCAGCAAATGATGCTGTCACATGGTTATTTGGAGAAAAACAACTATTTTAGAGGCACACGGTGAAGGAGAAAGTCTATTTGAAACTAATCTCTATCACTGCGAGTCCGGCAGCAGCAGCAGCAGCAGCAGGGTGTTTGTAACAGGTCTTCTAATAAACAGATACAGCAGTGAGGACTGCCAGTACTGCCAGCATACCATTGTTTTATCCAGTATGACGTTTAAAGGTTTAGTGTGGAGGACTTAGTGGACGAGATGCCAAACTGAAACTTCTCCAGGTGTGTTGGAGAACTATGATGGCCGCAAGAAAACTTGAACGGCCCTCTCTCGAGCCAGTGTTTGGTTTCTGAGCTCCTGTAGAAACATGGCGGTGCAACATGGTGGACTCCGTGGGAGGAATCATTCTAAGGTAACAAAAACACAACAATTCTTAGTTTCCAAAATCTTTGTTTCGTAGCTCCTCAAAGCACTCAGAGCTCTATGAACATGAATAATGTGCTCCTGTCCTAAACTAAGTATGCCCCTTTTTCCAGATTGTGAAAAGAATCTCTGAAAGCATATTCAAAGCTCCATACTGGTCATTAACTGCAAATTGGGCATAATGCCAAACATTTTCCAAAACATGTAAGCCTTTAGAATAATTTCCTTTTTATTTTAGGAGGTTTCATTCTCGCCAGCGCTCTAAGAGAATCAGCCTGTGGAGATGGGAGTCTATTTGAAACTGTAAATGCATCACAATGACACTTTCCTGCTATTGTTGCATGGTGATTAAGTTGTGCATTGGGACTATTTTGAAAGCGCTTCTTTGGAGATGCATTCATGGAGACTCCAACATTTGAAACTTGAGAGGCATCCAGGAGATATGTTTTTGTGAGCAGCCTATAGTAGTGGCATGAAAAGGATAATGTGATGATTGTAATTTATTCCATTAAAACATTTGCATTTCAGCAGCTGACACTCAAATCTCTGTCACAGTGTCCTTGACTACACTGATAAGGAAGTGTTTAGTTTTGCTCGGCAATCTATCTAAAAGCAGTAATGAGTTGTGTGCAGTGTGCAAGAAGGGACTATTAACATTGTTATAAGAAACTTTCTGTAAATGTAGCTGCCACTCTTGTCACAAGACCCCTGTGGAAACGCCTGCAGTTTGACTGCTAGTGCTTATCCAAGTCTCCAAAGGGAGCTATACCCACATCCACATACGGTGGCGATCAGATTAGTGCATGGTGATTGCTGCTTGCTTTAAGTTGAGTGTGTGAGCTGCCCGTGTAGATGTCAGTTTTATTGATCACATAAGTGGCAGTTAAGCCATCAGTCTTTCTCGGGCTGCCACTCACAGGTTTCACCTGCTGACTTTGTCCCAAACTGCAGCGGTGGCAGGCAGCTCTATGAGATGAGATTAAATGTGGTGCAGCTTATTGTATCAGTGCTGACATTATGAAACAAAGACACAGTGTCTGTCTGTTTTTTTTAAGCCCTCATCTGTACAGAGAAAAAACTAAATCCATTTGTGAGCATTATGTGACGTGTTTTTTTTCTGTTCGTGTAAAAAGCTGCAACATTTTGAACAGGGAGTTAAAATTCAATCATTTTTATATTGTTCTGAGTAAATTAACGTAACCACATTTCAGCATCATGTCAAAAGCGGAGCACTTAATGTTCCCTTTCCAAACACACAACATAATGTGTGAATTATATTAAATCTGAACACAGACAACAGCAACACAGAATAATGAAGACAAACTGTCAAACTGAATTTTTAGGTTGGATTTTTCATAGAATTTGCAAGGAAATGCTGCAGACACAAACTGTGCACACTAGAGAATACCACACACACACACGCACGTGCACACGCACACGCACACGCACACACACACACACACACGCACACATGCAATACATTCCTCTTGGTAACACTATCTGCTGAGAAGAGGTGGCACCAGGAGACTGTGTTTCAGTCAGTGAAGTTCCAGCTGAAAGCATTTGATTTAGTTCTCGGAGCAGAGATCATAGTCACATTGACAGGATTAATTAAGGTGCATAGAGACTTCTTTCTTAATTACAATGTAGAAAATGGACAATTGTAGAATAATTTCAGGTATAGACATGGGACAACATGAAAATTGAATGTCACGATTATCCTGGCCAAAATAATTGCGATTTATCCCGATAATCAACTAAAGCACACTGGAATCACTGAGCTAGTTTTGTTGTGACCTTTTTTCACAAAACATTACGACTTTTTTCTAAAAAAAAACAATCAATCTGGAATCATTGCAACACTGCGACTTTTTTTAAGAAACAAATATTTTATTGCATCACAGATTGGCCACTATAATGAACTGCAGTCAATTTGTGAGGATATTCACGATAATCCCGATAATGGAAATTCACCACGATCAACTTAAAGTTGATCGCGATCCACAATAAAGTCAATTATTATCCCATCCAGGTATTTTCTACCTACATTTATTTTCCAACTGATTGTGTATAAAATGCAATCACTTAAATCACTTAAGAGTTTAAAACATCAAACCTGCCAACAATAGATTTTTAGATCGACTATCACTTTTATATATTGCTGCATAATCTGGCTTGTTTATGTGTTTTAGGTAAATAAATATGACAGGAGTTGGAAATAAAAAAACATATACACACAAACATCTGCATACACAGTTTGTATGCGTGTTTCTGTGTGCATCATGCAAACGGGCCAGTCAATGCTGTTCAAGGCTAAAAGCAAAGCACGGACAGCCTGCTCAAGGCTTATCTTTTAAAGGTACAGTGAACAGCGGCTCCCCCGCCCCCACGCCACAGGCCGACTTTATCCTGGCAGGCCACGCTACGATAAGCTCAGAGAGGAGAGGGGCGCAGGGAAGTCAGGCAGGATCTGGCTTCAGATCAAGTGGGATAAACCCTGCAAAGACACATGCACACACACACAAACAAACAAACACATGCAGGCAGGCACACACGCACGCACGCACAAACACATGCACGCACGCACAAACACATGCACGCATGCACAAACACATGCACGCACATAGACACACACTTTCATTGTCTTACTCAGGTCACTTTTGAGGGAAATTACATTGATTTACATCTAGTTACCCTAACCTTAACCACTGACCCAAAAATCTGCTTTTTTTTTTCTTTTGTCCCCATTTGGACAAGCTGTCCCCAATTAACTGGTCTTTAGTCTGGTGTGTGTCCCAAAGGTAGCCTAAATCAGACCCATAATGCATATCCACACACAGTAATGGATATACATACATGTAAACATAGACAGACAAAGAAAAAGAAAAAGCCATGCACGCACACGCACACGCACACACACACACACAGAATATCAGTGCCCAATACAGTGCCCGTACAATGTCAGTCTTCCCATGGCTTCAGTTCTGCCCTGTTCTTCTCCTGGTTAAGAAACAGAGCAAGACCCCTGATGCCCATTCCATCAACTAATCCGCTCTCCTTCAACAATAGGCCTGGTCAGGCCGGTGGAAGTACGAGGAGCCCCTGCGACTTTTATCAAAGTCGAACAACAGAACAACACGGCCCGTTGCTGAAGGTCTATGGCTCCTGCTCATATCTCTGTGTGCAGCTAGAGTGGAATCAATGGCCTCTGTCTGAGTGATAAGAAATGGAGCATGATGGTCAGTTGTGCAGCTTGTACAATATTTGCTCCGGGTGTGACGGTTTGGGTTGAGGAAGCATGGGAAGATTGGGGATCAGTGCCTACGGGCAGGCTGGTAGCTGAGGGTCAGAGATAAGGCTGGTCTCACAGCGCTCTCTGAGATAAATGTCTGAAGTCGTGAACTCTTTCGTATGAGAAGGCAAGGTGAAGCCAGTCAGCGAAGAGCGCTGGCCACGCACGCTGTGCGGTCTGAACAAACAATGGGGATCTGTGCTGATGAAAATGAGGAGGGGATAGAAAAAAGAATCCCAGCAGGAATCTTGGTTTTCCTTCCCAGAAGTAAGTGTGTCACCATCTCCGTATGGTCTTTTGCATACTCCCAGGCTATTATTGCATGTCAGTCTTTCTCTTGTCTCCCATCCTCGTTCTCTCTCCCCCTGCACATGCATTTGCATCTTGCTGCACATCGAGTGAAGCCTACAGCTGGAAATAGCTGACTGACGTCTTCTTGAAGACCAAAAAGACTGAACAGCAGTGTTCGATAAATCGCAAAGATGTGACAAACAACATCCTTTGGCTCGTCTTCCTCTGGCTATTTACAACACCAAAGCTTCATTAACAAGAAGAAAATAAAACTCCTGTTGCTGAAGGGAAAGTCTTAGCACAGCACAGCCAATTAGGATCAATGCTTCTAAAATCCATTATGCATGTACTATACTGTATATGTGCCATATGTCTGAGAGCCCTGTGGCACAAGTGAAGCAGTGGGGCTCAGTGTGTGTTTAACCTTTACAAGTGGGGAAGGAAGATTTTTGTTCTTCTTATACCCTTGCTGCACAGCTTACTTGCCCAATATCGTTTGCTCATTCCTTCCCCTTGCATTCTCGTTCCCCCACTTTAGTTTTTTGTCCATCTTCATCGACAGTGTTCTTTTCTTTGTTTGATCACTAAAAGCTCATTGAATGTTTGTTTTGCTTTTCTCCTCCCAGATGCCTTTGTTTCCCAGCTCATATCAAACAATTCAGTTTCTTTGTGCCTGTTGATCCTTTACACGCCTTATTCTCAGCAGGAGCCTCTTTTAATGGGTTAGACAGCCACACTACTGGGTTCCTCTAAATCAATAACAGCCAGCCATAGTATACGTTACCATACACTTACGCTGCATCATTTGCAACGTAATTGATCCTCGTCCATGCGCTCACACATGCATTCGTTTCGTCTCTGTAATTATTGCTTTTGAAAATATTCATGATCCCATCCATCAGCGCCAGGCTCAGGCATGCATGCACATATTCTGGAACACAGAAACACAATCTGTAGCCCACGCAATCACAGATGAGACAGACCACACATCAAGCTGTGGCACACAGTGCAAGTGTGTCTACTCAATGCCCATCAAATTAATAATGCGGCTTCCAGCTTTGCATCAGTAGCCTGAGGGAGTCGTCTGATACCGTGATCATATAGCGCACTGTGGAGGGTTTCACAGATGCAATTACAGGCACAAAAAGCAGGAACACGATAGGATTGCTGCAGTCGTCGGTGTTACTGGTGTTACACGGTGTTCAGGCATACTCTGATTACACACCGATGACATTAGGCCTATTTGCCCACCAACAAGACGATTTGGTGTCAAAGCGAAAAGCAAAAGCGCCTATTTGGCAATATTTCAGATTTAAACCCAATGTTAATAGGGAACCTGATAACATTAAAGAGGCAATCTGCAAACTTTAAAGGTGGCAGCATCTAGTGATCAGCTCCAGCGGCTCCGCTGCCGGAGCTCCACCGGAAAGATCACAATAAGTGCTCTACAGATATTGAGAAAATATTTTCTTGTAAAATGTCCAGTGTAATCAGTCACACTGGTGTTGTCACAAGTTTATTAAGCGGTGGGAAACTTTCCTCACTGTGGCATCAACAAGACTCTAGCTGTGTCCCAGTTAAATACTTGTCTTCACAGAAATGTATTTTTTACCTTATGTATTTCTTTATATGTGTGCTAACAGGCGTCAAACACCAGTAAAAAAAAATGTTGGTTGGAAAAAAAAACATTGTCTACATTGTCAGACTTGGGTTAACTTTGTTTAAGTCTAACAGCTGAAACTGATCAAAGAGCAGAATAAGAACCTGAATAATTGATGAGTAACAGATGGGCGATATGAGTTTAAAAACATGAATAGTCCTGCTACTTTCTAAAAGGTGAATAACTAACATATTCTCAGCTCCGTTTTTTAGAAGTCATATAATGTTTCAAGAGAGAAAATGAAACTTAATGAAAGAAAAAGACAAGTCAAAGAAAATCACAGCCTTGAGTTTTGATGATATTTCTGTGAATACAAACACAGCTAAAATGTTTCCCAGCAGACTGGCAGAACTGGAGGATGCTGCTTTGAGAAACTAGGCTAGAAACTATAAAACACCACTCGAAATCCATCCCTCAGGATTACACCCAGTTAGTCTATAGCTCAGCACATATAAGCTAAGGCACATAAAGAAGTGTTTAATAATTAAAAGAGTAAATAAATGCACATTATAGCCTGTGTGAGGTGAACTATGGAGATACACTGTGTGTGGTTGTCTGTCTTATTTAAACATTTGAAAGACAGACTTTTTTTTTTTTTTCAAATGCAATAATCCTCCAGTTTGAGAAAAAAGAGAACTGTCGTCCGCCTTCAACTTTCATATACTTTCATCTGAGATTCTTGTTGGCTGTGAGGCTGTTTTTGGAGCCCACACATCTGCATGACAGCGATGCAAGAATTTCTCATAGAGGGCAGACATTTCACTCTGTTTTGGTATTCCCTTGCAGAAGTAGGCACACGTTATTTTCACTCCGTATTTATAGTATATTAAAAATGGTTTTGAAATGCACTACTGCATCCCTGTTACTCAATCTATCGACAAGCAAACAGACCATAGTTTGCTCAAATGCACATTCAAATCCCCAATAATGTAAATCAGAGCAAGTAACACTTGAAGTGCCATCCACATCCCATAACACTCGCACCACACAGAAACACAGCCTTTCATCAATATCTTACCACAACTACATTATTTTCAAGCCATTATAGAAAAACTGGGTCATCAACCATGATGCACAGTGGTAATGTCAAAGTGCATGTATGTGTATGTGTGCATATGCATCTAAAAAAAACATAAATAGAGAAAACATAACAATTAAAATAAAAAAACATCCAAAACAGTGACTGTAGTTAAAATGTAGCCTGGCAGAGGTTTTAGAGAGGTCAACGTTAATTTGCACATCAGCCGAGGAACGTCGATATCTTTAATCGATCGGGTATCAAACTGCAAACTCAGCCAATTAAACGTGCAAGTGATTCAGAGTATGTGGTTGCTTAAGAATACATCCATCTTTTTGTAATCAGAACGCAGTGCAGCAAATTGAAATCAACGCTACATGCAGTGCTACATGCTTCAAGATCTGAGCTTATCTAAGACTCGGAAAAGCTTGTGATGTATTTTTCAGATAAGAGACTCAAGCAGTGAGGAAGATTATTAAAACCGCAGACCAAAATATAACTGTCATGCCATACTGATCATTGATAAGTATTCACTGTCAAACATTGCTTCAGATGGCACATATATGTTCAGCTCCATGTGGAAACCTACACGTCAATGTTGTCTGTTCCCTTACTGGTGACAAGAGTACGAATTTAAAAATATGCATTGGTGGAATATACTGTCAGTATCATTTTCATAGGGGCACATATTGTTTATTATTTGTGTAGTAGTCTTGTATAGCCAGACTTATCTCCACAGTGCTGCTGGAGGAAAGTCTGGATTTAATGTGCTTTCACTCCTGGATAGTGAAAAAACTCCCTGGCCTGTTTGTATTTCCTTAAAGCAATCACAGTCGTCCTGGGCGATGCACGCCACGACGGTGCCTCTGCAAAATCATTTCAAATAAGTTTCGGTGTAACACCTACACAAACATGATGTGAAGATATTCTTTGTAGATCTTTACAATTATTCACTGAAAGAACAGAGCAGGCCTGCCTTATTACACCATCCAAATCTGATAAACTTGACATTTTCAGCGTGTAGGTTGATAACTCGGAGGTTGTTGTTTGTTTCCCGTAATGAAGGGACTTTCAGAACAACAACATGTACACAGGAAGTAAGGCTTTATCCCGCCACTGTTTGGTAAGCCCAGCAGACTATTTTGAATGTGACAATAATCAAGGGATTGTCTTGGGTTTTCAGAACAATGCATTTTGTGCACAAACTATTTTTTTCTCTCTCCATCTCCATATAATGTGAACTACCCAGCAGCTCACATACGTATACCACAGATCTGCCCTGCAGGGACACTTGTCTTTGCTTTTTATGCATTCTCTCCACCAAACAAAGCTGCTTAAGAGAAGGACCAAAGGTGAAACCCACCACACAAATCTCTTTCTATTGTTCACTGTATCTTTCTACTTTCCCTATCTCCCGGCTCTCTCAATCTCCAGCATGCTTTTAACATGCCTCTAGCATGTAGGCATCCATATGACAGTACCAAACAATGACAACAACATGAAGAGGAAGAATGGGAAATGGAAAAGACAGAGTTAGAGAGGGGGGGGGGAGAGAGAGAGAGAGGATGAGGAGGGTGTTTGAGAGGATGGTGAAAATACAAAAAACCCCACTAGTGCAGGAACAGAGTATTATCATCTCAAGCATTGCGTTTAAGCCTTGCACATCTGAACAAAGCGACCGCAGACTGCCGGAGGAAACAAGAGAACAGAGGCGAGAGGAGAAAGCCCATGATGAGAGGAGACAAGACAGTGGGGCATGATGAGGTGAAATGGTAAAGAGGAGCGATGAGAACAGGGTGGAGATGGGAGTCAAATGCCAAAACTGAGAAATAGTGGATGGGAGGTTAATGGTAGATGAGTCGTAGAGACAGGGGAGAGAGGGAGAGAGAGAGAGCAATAAGAGAGAGAAAAAAAAAACACAAGGCAGCAATTTGAGAAAGATGCTGCAGAATCCAGTAATTATCATGAGAGCACTGTTGCATGCAGGGACTAATCTAGGCCCCCTCTTCAATCTCTGAGCTTCAAGTATGACCTCCTTCAAAATCTCACACCCTGTCGTTTTTCCCTCCTCCCTCCACTCTCCTGTCATAACACACAACCCTCCATTTTGTTTGCTGTTTTCACCCCTTACTTTCTTCTTTTATCTGCTTTGTTTCATTCCCACCTCGCCACTCTGGCTCAACTTCAATCCACTCATC
This sequence comes from Heterobranchus longifilis, assembly GCA_028570985.1. Classification (NCBI taxonomy): domain Eukaryota; kingdom Metazoa; phylum Chordata; class Actinopteri; order Siluriformes; family Clariidae; genus Heterobranchus; species Heterobranchus longifilis. The sequence continues at coordinate 2,449 of JAOVVB010016175.1, read as the reverse complement.
CTCCTGATCGCTCTCTTTGTTGTTTCCTGTTTCCCGTGCAGTGCTCCTCTCTGTTCTGCTCTGCTCCTACCTTTGCTTCCTGTGCCTGTCTCGCATGTTTTCTGCCTGCTTATATTCCCATCTCTGCAGATACCTTAATTTTTATCTTTTCCTCCACTCCTCTCTTTAGTGGTTTTTCTCTCTCTACCTGCACCCATGACCCCTTCCCCAGCTACCGTTTCCATCTCCCCGTTTCCCTCCGCTTCTTTGTCCTCCTCCCTTGATTCCCTGTCTTTCTACACAATGAATCCAGAGGGTTTTATCTTTTTTTTTTCCCCTCAATGGCTTTGCCACTCTCCCTAATCCCTCATCTCCATCAGCTTCCCTCTCTCTCCCTATCACTCTTTCCCTTGTCTGCTTTCCTTCCTCCTTCCGCTCCATCGTCTTCACACTCACATTTTGTTCTTTTTTTCATCCCATATTCTACCCCCCTCGCTGTCCTCTCACATTTCTACCTCTGACACTCTCTGACATGCAATCCCTCTTTCCTCTCTCCAGGGCACTCTCCTTTTTCTTCCGTTCCACTTAAGCCTTCCTTCCTTTTGCATTTCCCTGATGGATACATGCACACCAAACATATATGGACGCTCTCACCTCCGAAACACACACATACATACATGCACCATTGCACCTTTATCACCACACAAACGCACATATATCACACCATATATAATTGGCCTGGCTCCTTGTCTGTCTGTCGAGCAACACCTTCAGCTCAATCATATCATGGGTGAATGCACTTCAAGTATTGGCAGAAAACACATTTGCAGAAAATAACCCGGCCCATTACAGTGAGAGCTGACTGACACCTAATGCATCCATCTGTTTACTCCTAATAGCTGCACACCATGTTGGTCCGCTGCCACTTGCATGCAGAGATAATGCCGCCTCTTAGTAATATTTAATACTGAATTAGTTACTGTCAGGTAATCATGCATGAAAAGGTAAAGCAGTATTCAGTAATGAGAAGAAGATGTGGATCCAATCAGTGGGAGAGTAAACAATTATTTAGATTCAGATTCAGATCAATAAGATGCACCTAATGCTGGTGTTGATTTCTCCCATTTGTATATGTATATTTCAGCTTCTGTAATTTGCTTCAATACACCAGTCTTTCTGCAAAAATGTGATGTGGACTAGAGTTGTAATGCTATTATTCTGGATGGCTGCATTAGACATGCCTGAAGAAAAGATAATATGGTCAAAAAAATTGTGTGGGGGGAAATTAAATTGAGCTCTGGGCACATAACCATCTCTTAAATTACTGTATCTAAATTTCCCCAACATTCATCAAAGCTATCCAAGAGAATGAAATCATATTCGGTGCACCTCATCGCTCTGGTTTCATAATTTTCTCCCGTTTTTAACTTCATGCAATTTAAAAATGCAAAAACAGCATTTTTTCCTTCTCTTCGGCCAAAATAGATTAAAAAAATGTCTCTTGTGCAAACTTATGGAAACAGTTCTAAGAGAAACCAAAAACAAGAAGTGATTACATTTTTCTTTTAAGTTATTTTTACTGCTAGCTGAACCTATTAAGGACATTATTAATCTCTAAACCTTTGCAAAGAAGTAGTGAAAGTACTTTACAGCTATTGGGGACTTTAGCAGGGCGACTAATATCTAGTACTGGTGCAGCATCAACACCTCTTGGTCTTTATTTAATGTGATTGTTCAAGAAAGATAATGGCCGTGCGAGCCTCATTGGAGTTTGCACAATGCAGACTAGGCAGGCACAATTTTCTAAAATAGCCAGTGTACTGTGAAAAGAGTGGAGGTACGGTTAATGACTGAAATGATTTAGACACAGAGACAGAAAGAAAATGCTCAGAGAGAGGGAGCCCCACTGGAGCACCGCACACTTTGCATTGGTGATCTCAGCTCCTTTCTGCTGTCAGCCAACCAGCGAGTGTGTGTGTGCTGAGGGGCCAGAGAGGGGCACGTCTCTCAAGCCAAGTGTCGATGGAGCAGGGAAATGTTGCAGCTGAGGCCAGGCTTAACACACTCTAATGCAAATGTGATGCTCGTAGAAGCACAAATCAGTGAGCTAATGAGCTTGTTTTTGTCCTTTTTGAGGTTTAACATTTCTTAGTGCTACTTAAGTAGCCTAATGGTTCAAAATCAGATAATTCATCATGATTCAATGTTTTTGGCTGGTGCATGGCCATCATGGACCAAGCCAGCTCAAACACAGATTGATACTATGTGCTAAATTATTACTTAATGGCAAACCTGTCCTTGGACTCATCCATCTATTAAAGCTATTAAAGTGCAAGAGTAGCAAAGAATGGCAACAAGAAGTGATGGGAAACAGTCACGAGTACACCCACATACATGAACACACACACACACACACACACACACACACACACACACACACACACACACACACACACACACACACACACAC
>JAOVVB010016154.1:0-16424 GCA_028570985.1 Heterobranchus longifilis | reverse complement strand
TGTGCTCATAAGTTTCTTGGAAATAAGTCATTCTACATGAAAAAAGCATAAAAAACGACTAATCGACTAAAGAAATCTTAGTCGACTAAGACCAAAACGACTGATTAGTTGACTAATCGAATAAAAGGGGGCAGCCCTCATTTATATAGCACCTCGATCTGCTTTATAATTACAAAAAAAAACATGTGAATTTAACTTTTTACAATATGGGACCTTTAAAGTTTTGTAGTTGAACCTTGAATTCATGTCAATTAGCCATATTTCAAGCCTAGAGGTCTATACTCCACAACAGATTTTGTGCTGAATTTAATTAGCTACGTGGCCAAGACATGAATAAAAAAATACATGCGTTGTTTAAAATGATGGATTGTGTTTGTCAGTGCAGCGGCACATCTCCGGAGGTTGTTGTTAATGGATCTTGGAAAACAATAGGAGCCTGTGACCTTCAGGGGGCTGGGTACACCTTTGTTGCATCTGACTATATAACTAATAAATATTGAGGATAAAACGCTGGTATCATGTTTAGCAAAGCATCTTTAGCTGACCTAACTTGACCCCAATTTTAACTAAGGCTGTTCTGCTTGACTGAATTGAACCCTTAGCTAACATTTTTAATGCGTCCAATTCAGGACGCCATATTGTCTCATCGTGTTTCCGTCTATATGTGTATGTTGCGTTAAATTTGTGCTTATTTTGTGAATTTTTCTGTCTTGGTACTTTCTCAGTGTCCTAATCTACTCTGCAGGATACAAGTGTGACTCTGCAACCCCTTCTCTCCACTACTCATCATCAATGGTAAAAATAAATTATCATCTAAATTAAAATTAACTCTGGCTGCACTGCTCCACTTCTAAATGAATTGGCATTTAGGCAAGTCATACTTGTCCTGTAAGCAGTTTTCTCCTGCCATACTTCATTATCAGCCCTCCCCTGCTGCCTTTGATCAGCCGCATTATGCACATTGTAATGTTTAAGAACATCACAGGGTATGTACTGTATGTTTTCCGAGCTCAGGAACGAGCCGAGGAATGTTATATATATAAAATAGCAAGGAAAAGACAGCTGGCTGACAGTTCCCCACATCAAGGCGCGCGGGCATTAAACTGCAGCTCCAAATGAGCTATCTGTGTCTGGTGGCTTTGCAGTGTTCAGCAAGAAGTGGAAGAGAAATAGCAGCGTTTCATATGAATGCTGACAGCTCCCCAGATAGGCCAAGGTTAAAGCGGTGTTAAGATTTTTTTTAAGGGGATTTCTAAATCTTTGATCAGGATGAAATACTGATCTTGAGAGGCCAAAACTTTGAGAGTAGCTGTGATTGAATTATTTGAGATCCTGAATTGGTGAGGAGAACTTGTTGTACGTTTGAGGATTGGAAGTTGCTAATGTCTCTCTAGTGGCTTAAAAATAACACAGATGTGCTCCAGATTAAAGCACTTTACCGCCTCATTCAACATACTACATCTACAACATGCAAACGAGCTGATGATTTGATCCTGTTTAAATGTTTTACAAGTAAAGCCAAATATGGTTTCCTTGTGAGTTCATAGTTTTGGGAGTTCTTTAGAAATTAAAGTGAGAATAGCTGTTCTCTCATAAGAACGGCGCTGCCCTTTCACACAGGAGATTGTCCGTGTCAGACGCGTTCTCGCTTTCTGGAATTATTCTGTTTGGTTTAGGTGAGGCGTGCAGCAGGCAGGTCATCTCCAGTTAGACATTTTTATTGCCGTCTTCTTCACCCTTGGTTGTTTGTTTTCTTACGGTTTCATGTCAGCCACATGACAGAAACATCACCAACACGCCCACTCGCTCGCTGTGAATTCTCAGTGACCAGCTTTACTCACACATGGCCTCGATCAGACATTGTGCTCGGGAGCTGGCAGGGTAAAGTCTGTTTAATGTCCGGTCTGGATGATTTGTACATTTGCGTTCTCACATACAGCTCCGCTGAGTGATAGAAAAGTTCCAAGGTTGCAGTGCATGAGTGAAACTTTCGCTAACATTAGCCACAATAAGCTACTAGTCTTACCAGACCAAGAAAGGCTGTATCGGAAGAACCCCAGGGTGTATTAAATTGTCAAAGGGCAAGTTTTATTGCTTATCATTTGTAAGAGAGAAAAAAAAAAAGCTTTCACATCCCGGCTAAATGACAGTCAAAGGCCCTTGATGAATATGTTGCTCTTCACTGACGTCACCGCCAATTAGAAATTTAATAAAAAGTGTTGGCAGAAATCAGCGGTTTGCAGGGTGAAGTATGGGTAACAACAGGTTCCTCCTAATTGAAAGAGGCGCAGCTGTGCATCGATTCCCATGACGCACATGCGAATCCCATTTTGCTTGGGATTGCTGCCGCTACAGATAATCACTCCTTAGATGAGCTGTTTTTTAGCGGAGATTATACATTTGAATATGGTAATGAAGTCACTAGAGGGGGGTTTTAATAGGGGAGGTAATCGATAAGGCAATTACAGCTAAACAGCTGAGTTCATCTCTTGTTACACGTGTGACACAGGTAATGAGTCATTGGTATTGGGAGGGTGTAATAAATGCATTTATCAAACACTTTAAATTGGAAGTAAATTAGCTGTATCTCTTCCTGTTTTGCCTTGGAGCATAAGGACTGTAATTGGGGCAGTATGGACTTATATGTCACTGAATGGGCGACAAGGGCTATTTGAAAAATTTATTGCATGTCAGTGTCACAGAGTGAATATATATTAATGGTTGCCAGGTGACTAAAAGACTAGGGATGACCCCGAATAGTCGACTATCGCCGCAGTGGTGGGAAAATGTGGTTATGAAACAAAGGATCATTCCGTTCAGGCTATATGGGAGTGCTGATGTCTGATTTTACATTTCTCACCATAAATAATGATATATATATATAGCTATTTGCTATTTTTCTATTGATACATAAAGCTTAAACAGAGGGGGATCAATTAGCAAAAAACAAAAAAAACATGATTCAACTGTCAGTCGACGACAGGCAAGACCTAGTCTTGTGTAGCCAGGCCACCACAGCGCTGTGTCCACGCTGAATGTCTTTCACTCTGGTATAGTGGAAGCAACTTCCTGGCCTGTTTGTATTTCTTTAAACCAATCACAATCAGAACCACACAAAGGGGGAGGGACTTCCTCCCGGTGGAAGTATAAGACTTTATACCGACACTGCTTACATAGCAACCCAGACTATGAGGCTGCTAACATCAGCATGCTAACATGTTTACAAGCATCTAAACATGCTAATATTTGCCAATTAGCACTAAACACAGTACAGCTGAGGTCATAAACCAAAGTATTGGACAGATTTAACTTATCTTGATGAAAGTTAAGGGATCACCAACTGAGGGGGACATGAAAGTCTATAACACATTTCATGCTAAACCATCAAATAGTTGCTGAGACATTTCACTCACAATCAGACACGTCAGCCTCATGGTGGTGCTACAGGAAAAGTCAGGGGATCATGAAAACCATTTGGATACATCGCCTGGGAGCCATGAAGATCTGTACCAAATTTCATGGCAATTGATCTACTGTAAATGTTGATATATGTCAGTCTGGACCAAAAGTGATGGACTGGCAAACCGACGAGCAGACATCGCCATCCGCCGCTAGTGTAGCTGTGATACCCAGAATGTAACCCAGTGAGTTTGAAATGCACTATATCCCACCGGAGTAAGTCTAGCTCTCTGTCCATGACAGTCTATAGATGACAGTTTGTATAGTCTTTGTGCAGGGCCAGCTCTATTGGTTGACTAAAAGGGTGAATTTACATAAAAAAACGTCCTTTGTGCATCTTGAATCTCCATAGAAAGACAAGTGCAAAGGGTCTGTTCCCCAATTTGATCCGTCACATGTGCATTGTTCAGTCTTCTCTCGTCGTAGGACGCACAGTCAGTGGCGTTCCAGAAGTTCAGCTGTGTCTTGCCACTGATTGTGTCCATTCAAGCTTGATGTAAGAACAAATCAAGTCCCCGGGGGCATGCTCCCTGTCTCTTTATGCTGGAATAAATTAACAGGCAAGAGGAGAACTTTAACAACGGACTCCTCTTTTTTTGCCTGATGTATGTTCTGCTGTCATCGAAGGCCGACATACTTTAAACCAGGATTTAGATGTGGACAATAATCCTAGCCCTGCAGAAATGAATTTTAACTTGACACCATGTAGTATCATCGAGGCAAAATTGCAAATGCGTGTCATAAAAGTTAAATAAAGTGCTTTCAGAAAGGTTTTATCACTCGTTTCTGATTCATTATCTTGTCTGGTTGAGTGTGCTTGTGTGTGTATGAATGTATGCTAGTGTGCATTTACTGCATGAGGGTGTTTTGCAGAGCAGTAGATGTCGCCGGGACTCAGCTGTGTGTGGGTTGAGAGAGGCTAAGGGGCCCATTGTGGCACGCTAAAAGCCAGGTTAATGCTTTCCATGCATAATCTGAAAGCTGGGGCAGTGGCAGTACATCTCCTCTCATTTAAATCTCACTGGCTTGTGTAACATCTTTTATTCCTTGAGTGGCAGCACTCCTTTGGTTTTTTTTTTTTTTTCCCCAGCAGCTGCTTCCTACCTCAGTCGCAGCGATAACCGTGTTCTGTCTTGCAGCGGTGGCTAAATGCTGCCTCAGGAAGTTTACCCCCTCTCCATTTGAAATGTGCTCTCACCACTTATCTACGCAACAATATAGCAGCACCGCAGGTACGGCAGTTGGAGGAGCGCACCCTCATTGACTGCTGCATTGATTTTAAATTAGCATCACAGTAACTGCCTTTTGCATAGGCATTTATTCAGATTACGATGTAGTACGAAGAGAGAACGGTATATTTCTGACGCTTGTTAGCACCAATCAATCCATGTGTCCTTGCAACTAGAGACCTTTAAAGTGCTGCTTTACAAATTGCTTCCTTGTTTAATGTTTGCAAAAAAGCTTTGGTTGCTAAGCAGGCTGTTCTCACAGCACAACACTGAGCCTTTTCATTTTTATGTCAAACAAACTCCTGTATTTCACAGCGTTATTCCTTGTGTAATAATACTAATACTATTAATACTACTACTACTACTAATAATAAAATCTACATTTTTGCTCCCTTTGCAAATACGTTTTCTTTTCTTCTGAGCTCAGTAAAACCCAAAATGTATAACAATACCAGTGTGTTAATCCTTCTATTTGACCATAGAAAATAACCATAAGGCAGTGGTATTACACCAATTTCATATTTTACATGCTATGGACACATTTATGTTCCATTTATTTGCCAAAACATCATTCACAAACAAAGAAATGTACATTGTGTTATCCTACATTACTTGTGTTGGGCGTCAATTACACCTCAGAGCGGTTTAACTTCCTGCTTGATTTCTTATGAACAAACTATAATACAACTCAAATAACAGAAATCCAAATTGAGTCATTGGGGACTTGGGGAGGGTACCGCTGCGTAAACACCGCTGTCAACACCAATCAAGGATATAGAGCATAAAAAATCCACTGTATTAACTATGTTTTACAGCTGTGATCTCTGAGGTACCTTTGTGACAGTAGAGAAATTACAGAAAATTAGGGGAGAGAGATGCCATCAGATGATTTACATTATAAATATATTTATATTATACCTTTTGGACTTTGTTGGCCATCATTGCCCCTTTCTTAAAGTCATCAACTTGGACCTGACTCCCTCTACGCACCACCCCCGGCCAGCAAACATGTATAAGTAACAAGTATATACAGAATGTGTTGATGTCCAAGCTAAAATGAAAAGACGTATAACTTTTATTATCCGCCAGTGACCGGCAAACCTAAACAATGAGCTCAGTCACTTAGGTACATCTGTCTCTATTTGTGTCCTTCCCTCACTTACTCGTCAGCACTTCCTACCCTCGGCGCAATTTGAATAACCTCCCATCGCTGCAGTTTATCGTTCGTCAAGAGGACAGTAATCACGCACTTGGCTTGGCTCCACACGTCAGGAGAAGGCTGGCTGCCCTTCAGTCAAGAATGTTGTTGATGTGCTTCAAAAAAAAAAAAGACCCACTGGGAAACTTTGGTATTTGTTTTGAACTCACAAAGTAATCATGAAAGTTATTGTTACCTCTGAGAATGTAGCTGTAATCAGGTCTGGGGTATTATCCAGGGTTGACTGCAATTACCTTTTTTTTTTTAATAATCTGATTAGAAAACTATTGCAGTTGTGTGACACAAACAACTTCCAATTACCCTTTTAAAAAAATGATTAGCTCTCCCCTTACAACAACAACAATGCGGCTTGTTAGACTACACCTTTGTCAAGTCACCGAGGGGTCGTATTCTACATGAGAAGCACTGAAAAAAGGTTATTACAACTCCCACATTGTATCCAGTACCATGATTTCAACAGCTTGACTACTCCATGTTTGTAAAACATGCTAAAACTTTCCTTGTTTTTCAGAGAATAGGAAACACAACATTATATTAGAGTTTAGAGTTTATTTATTTGCACAAAATAAAATGACAAAAGAAGAAAGAAATAGGTGGTCACCAAAAAGTGTGCAGGTAGAGACAAGAAGTCTCTTACCTAAGAAATTACATGTTTACACCAATTACATTTCAGAACATATGATTAAACAAACAAGACGATACATGAAATAGTGCCATAGATAACAATAATAATAAAGTCAAATATTAACATGTTGTATGTTTGTATATATGTAGATGTAGCAGATACTTGCAATGTGGGCTATGTGATTATTTGATTTAGCAGGGAGATCCTCAGCTTAGCTTTGAAAGTGTTAAGAGATGATGATTGTTTGGCAATAATGATATAAGTGTTCTACAGTATAGATCCTCTATATTGTATTAAAAGCTGATTATTAGTAGTACGACAGTAGGGTGTGAGTGTCCAGTACTATATGCATGAATATTAGAATATAACTGAAAGTTATATATAACCCTACAAGGTGTGGGGAGGGATTCTGTAAAGTCCATGTAAAGCTGAAACAGGAAAAAAGAACTAGGTGTGAATATTACAGAAGATGAATGGTTGCATATTTAGAGAACAAAATTCTGGGCTATGATATATCAAATCATGTAGAGTACTTTACTTTGGAGACTGTCAGGAAAATGACACCACTTGTCGTTTGTTAAAGAAGTAATAATGACCCATTGATGTTGATGTTTTATTGTACTCTAGTGTTGGTAGATATTATCACAGGTGCAAAGCAGGAAGTCATGTACCGACAGTATTAAGAGCGAGAAAGATGAGGGTGGGCAGGAGGGGTGGTGGATGGACTTTCACACAGGAGACTGGTGTTTGTGTCCCATTTGAAAATAAAGTCCCTCCCCTTCGTCCCTTCGCTGCAGGCAGGGCTCAGGACGATTGTGATCGGTTTAAAGCAAAGAAGCTGGAGTTTTTTTCCCAATCCATGAGTGAAACTGACTGTGGAGATATGCGCATTATAACGTCAGTTACGTATGCAGAGAAGTGATTTAATATACCAATTTCAACCCAAACCACAATATTTTTTCTAACTGTACAAAGTTGTTTTGTTGCCTAAACCTAAACCTACAGAAACAACGTTCATTTTAACAACGCTAACGGTGTATTTAAAACCATGAATGTATCATTTAAGAATGAGGACGGAAAATGCTCATATGTGTATGTGTGTGTATGTGACCTTTCTGTAATAGAAAAGCAATAAAAATAATGTATTTTAAAAAATTCCTCCTTTTTCTGATCTATATCAGCTCCAGCATGTCAAACCAACCGAACAAGGGCTTTCTCCTCCACGTCCATGATAACCGTGACCCCCCCGTGACGGAACTTAACACCCTTGTCGGCCTCCATCGCCGCTGATGTTGCCGCGGATCAGCGTTGGGTGTTATTTCCCGCCGCTGGTGTTGCCTCCTAGGCTTTTCCATGCCCTTTTATCTCTGTAATCACCAGGCAGCGTACTGAGATCAGACACACTGTCCGAGTGACTCCCCTCACAGGAATGCGAGCGCTCAGAAAAGTCAAACCACAATACGAAAGGACAGGAAGGTGTTGTGTGTGTGTGTGTGTGTGTGTTTGCATTTGTTTAAGTGAATGTGTGCGTCCGGTTGTGACTGTCACAACCGCAACTTTTCGAGCGCAAACACTGCTGGCAGCTCTCCATAGCAATCAAATCACACGTCACCGAGGCCAGCATGCATCAGCTCCTGAAGTTCAGTCAAGTTAAAAGTTGTGTGTGTTCGTGAACCGCAATAATAAAAAAAAATAAAAAAAATAAAAAAAATAGGCTGCTGTGTGTGTTTGTGTGCCTGCGCCACAGCTACGCCCGGGTCACCGGGATGTCATTCATAGTCACAGTTTGTGACGGGTGTCTGACAAGCCCCACAGGAGGACTGCTTGATGTGCTGATACAGACAAGAATGTTTTCTTAAAGTGTTTTGCAGAGGGGGGGAAAAAAAAAACCTGCAGGTCACGAAACACATGCTCAAAATGCCAAGAAAGATCATCCCACCAGAGAGTCTGGTGGTATACTTTACATACAATCCACTGGATGTAACTATCATTTGTGCTGCACATGCAAAACTGAAAGAAGGCAAAGGTAAAGGCAAGGTAAATAAAAAGTGATAAATCACCCGAACTTGAAAGCGAAGAAAAAGAATCCAAACAAATAAAAGTGAATGGAATAAGATGACAACAAAACCCAGCGAGGAGTATCTCTTGCCCACTATCTCAGTTATCTCTCCAGCTATGAACTCACTATTCAGGGCATGCAGGCTTTCTCTGTTACATCCCCAAAGCGAGGACTTCTCGTTTTTATTTTGGCAAAGACAGATAGCCAATCCTGAAATCAGATTATGTTGTTACAGAAAGTTTTCTATTGAATGGTCATGATCAAAAAAGCCATTATTCATGTGGAAATTGTTTGGCCTTTTACCCCCTTTAGCTTTGCAGAGGTGGTGCGTCTGCGTCATTAAATCCCCGCAATGTTTTCTATTCAGTGTACCAAGCACAACAGGTGTAGATCTGCATCTGATACACGCACGCATGTCATCAGTGTCATCAGTCATCCTGCATGTGCGTGACTCCACATCACGTGAGGTGTAACACTGTAACGTTGATTCATCCTCCAACCAGCTGCATCTACTGTACAGGTATGCGTATGTCCCATTGTTTGCTGTTGTTTGCTCAAGTACGCGGGAATCGCCTCCAGTGTGTGACACTCAACACTTGTGTGAAATGCCGCAGTATGCACAAGTGCAACACTGGCATTGTTTCCACTATGTGGGCGTCATCATGGCAAAATGTGGTCCTGGAGACACTACCACAGCGGCAACTATCACAGAAGAGGTTTATATTTCTTTTTAGATTTTGTCAACCGTGCAAGACGCAGTCACGAAACTCCTGCAGATTCCTGCTCCACGACATTAGGAGGGTGTGTCCGTTCCTCACACGGAAAGATCCTTCCGTTAGTCAGCAAATGTCATGGAAAAAGTCAGGAAGTCAGTATTAAGCTAGGTCAAATGTGATTAGGTTGGGGTTCAATAGCATTTTTTATCAAATCCGTTCTAATCTTTTATCAAATCTAATTAGATTTCAACATTTTCAAGCAACTGAAGCTATAAATAACTAAAACTGTGTAATAATCTGTAATCACCTTTTGTTGACTGAGAAGGCAGAAACGGAGAAGCAGCCTAATTAATGTTCCCAACCTGCAGCTCCAACCTGAAAAATAAAAGGCATGAAACGTCGCTTAATTGCATCTGACACATTGAAATGCCCGCTTATTTTACAACTTTTTTTCCATGAGCGACGTGATTTAAATGCAGGAGGTCCAAAAACAGAACTAAAAGAGAGAGAATATTAGGCTTACAGTCATTTAACGGGCAAAAGTGCCCATCGGCGCCTGCTAGAAATGAGAAGCTTGCTACCCAATTATTTTCCACATGAATTTTTACTAATAAAAAAAAGTGCAAGGAGACATAAAATGAAGATTTTCTTTAGCTTCAGAGCTTGACAAATGTGCATATTTTTTTTTTCCATCTGGGGACTGGATCCAAAATGTGACTGGGCTAGAGCCCAACCCCAGATCAATTATTGCATATTATAAATATTACCTGCATAAATATCATGAGGATCAATTATTATACCCCCAGTCACTCATACATCAAAGCTTCAATTAGCATTTGCTGAGGCACAAGCCAAAGAGGAAGGAAGGATGAAAACGAAGACAGAATAGATATCATTTATGAAACAGAATCTGATATTTCACCCGTCTGAATCAGCCTGGCAGCTGCCCTGTTGAATACCCGTCTGAACTTAGCATCGCACTCTCTCATCATTTGGAACATTTCTGTATGAATCAGGGGAATAAAGAATGAATGAGCTAGACCTGCGTGGAGAAAGTGCTTGGAAGGCTGTAAAATGAAATGGCACCAATTTCGTATTGCTAAAAGCAACAAGTCTATTTGAGTAATGAATGAATGCGTTCCACTGGATTCCTCTCCTTCCCTGCTTTATTTTTCACCTATTTTTTTCGCGTGTGTGTGTGTGTGGGGGGGAGAGCTATCACATTTGTCTCTATTGCAAACCCTAAAGCTAGGATAAATGAGTTTAAATGACAGAGTATTTGCATCACTGAGCAAGATTTTTGGATGAATGAGCCTCGGCTCGTGATGAAATTCTACTCCAGGCTCGTCGTATAATTTCAATCACATGTGGGGCTCATGCAATTCAATTATTCTATTGGATCAACTCCAGTATAGGCTATCATATTTACATTTGCATGCAGATAGCAAAGAAAGTATGGATATCTCAATGGTTGGTGATGTCAAAGCAACCCTGGAGTGCAATGTATTTATGTATTCAAGATCTTTTTTTAACTGTGTTTTGGTTATAATATTTATGAGACCTAGATCATAGATCATTCACAGTAGCATATGCATACTAGAAATGGTCCAAAGTTAATGCATGATGGCTATTGGTGTGCTTCTGCTGTCCACAGTTTGTCTTGTAATTGGGGACAATTGGGGACACGTGTTCTGCAAACATGTATGAAAGTTTCGGTGAGATAGGACTCTGTTTTTAGCATATGCAATATGCATATTAGATGTTTGTACAGTATGCACTGATGAGGACGTAACAACATCACATACTTACATCTGTAACATTTATTTTAATCCAAACCATGATCTTTTCCTAAACCTAACCTTCGCTAAGTTCTGTTTCACAACGTTAGCCACGTGTTTAAAAATGTGACGCTTTCACACCGTTAAATAGTCAGCCATGTGTTTAAACCGGCCACCATCATACTTTGTTACTTAGCTCCTAGAATCAGTTTAAGGAAAGTTTGACATTTGTTACCATGGTGCTTTTAATTGCAGATATCCATTCATTTCAGTGATGTTAAATAACATCTGCTTTCCTGCAGACATCTAACGTGCCACTGCACCAGTGTGATAAAGTTAACTTCTGCTGTGTTCATAGAAACTTTACTCTCTGTGGTTATTTGTTTGAAAATCATTAACCTGTTTACACTGGCTGTACTTTTGTCTTCACTTTTGGAAGAAATCCAAAGGCAGTTCTGGGGTCACACAACCAGGCCCGATTAGGAACACACTGCTGCAGCACAGACCAAACAAAAGCGGTGAACTTCTGAACACTCTGAACTTTTAATAGTGTGTTTTGGGGTCACTGCACACTGAAGGTAGAGGCAATGTGTCGCAGTTGGCTCTCAAGTTGGGCTGCGTCCCAGAGGATTCAATATTCCATTAGGACTATTATTTCTAAAGTAGATTAATCCCCGTCATTTAACGCTTGGCTGATGTCCATTTGAAGTCATTATGAAGAAGCACTGACATTGTTTCATAAATTATTCACAACATTATCTGGGACTCTGTACAGTCACCAAGCAGGCTTTAAGGCTGGATCACTTGTCACCGGAGAGAAACGTGCTCACCTTGGTGAGTTAAATGCACGTATCATTTTCAACATGTATGCACATGCAGTTTGCGATATTATGGGGACTTTGTTGCTATTAGCATGTGCTGATTATGGGACAATTCATCAGTCTGTTCTGCATATTGTAAAATACTTCCTCCACCCAGGACTCGATTTAGAAAAAAAAACAAAAGCTGTGACATTATGAGCCAACCGACCAACAAAAGTGCTGTATATATCTACATCCCTGTAGCTAATAATCAATATGTTCCTTTGCTGGATACATTTGTGGCATTAACTTGAATACACCACATTTGATGTATTCTTATCTGTATCTATTCCCCGCTGCAGCAATAACCCAGTTTCCCCACAGGGATAATTAAAGTTTCATTTAATCTAATTTAGGAGGTGGATTTCCTTTAAAATTCAAATGAAGGAATTGTGAGGAATAAATGGTGCAGTATATGGTGGGGTAATGCAGTTACATTTACATTCTGTGTAAATTGGCATCAGGCCTGGTTGGATAAAACTTTCTTTCTAACACATAGTTTGGACTGCTGTTGAATAATTGCACCATATACAGGAAACTTTACATCACAAGTTGTTTATCTGAACGCCAGGTGTCAGTCACTTAATAAAAAACAATCACTTCTTAGTTTTCTGCAGTTAATCAACAAATATTAAGAATATTTTAGATTAAATGAACAAATATTAAAAGGTCCATAGCTCTTCTTTATTTGAAATTAGCACAGGTCAGATGTTCAGTCAGATGGTCAGTTTCTAGGATTTAATGACATTCTGGGCTTAACTCAGACCTGTTGGATGGTCCACTGTTTTTTTGATAAACAAGCTCTATTTTGATGTTTTTTTATGCACTCTGGCACCTTATTTACATTCAAAGTACAAACAAAAAAAAATCCAAGTGTGAATCAATTTATTTTCATTGTGAATTAGGAAATGTTCGTCGGGTCACCTGACACCCTGTCCCGTGGGCCGTAAGTTGAGTATCTGCCATAGAACTTCATTGTTATCCAAAAGCTAATAAAAACATCAATGAGCCACACTGTCGCACTGGGTGACATGTTCTTTCATAACGACAAACATGCACACTGTAGTTTGTTTTAAGTCAACCCCAAATTCACTGTACTGGTGCTGTAAATTCTCACTAGTGTCTGTATTAATACGCAGCTGAAAATAGTCCCCACAAATGCACCATTTACTCCTGTTTGAGTAACATTTGTTAAAACCTACAGTGCCCAGCTGTTTTAGTAACTTTTTTGGCTCTCTATATCTGTGAGCCAGTTTAAAAGATTTACATATTCTGTAGGAACTAATTTGGGGCTGAGGGCCACATACATGGGTAAGGAAGCCAAAGTATTCAGCAATGGACTAACACATTGTTGTTTTTGCATTTTGCACAGCTACTTCCTGCTTCATTTTAAACCCAACATACTTTCTGTGCACTTCTAGATAATTTGGTTCTTTATCTTTTGATAGATGCTGTTGAGGAAACAGCTGAGGCGATTGCAGCATCTGATCAGGACTCCTCCCTGCTGGGATGTTTTGGGCAGGTCTGACAGGAGAGGGCACCCTGTGGCAGACCTAGAACCTGCTGAAGGGATTACTTATCCCAGCTGTCCTTGAAAAACCTCAGGATCCCCCAGGAAGAGCTGGAGGATGTGGCTGAAGTGTGCTGCCCCCGCAACTCAGACCTGGACTAGCAGCCAAACTGAAAAGCTAGATGGATTCCTGCCAAGTACCACAAATGCACTGGGGTGTTGGCATGATGTTTTGTTGACAAGTGCAGAAAGGATTAAGGGCACCATACCACTGTGTAATGCAACCGCTACCAACACTGAAACCAGTTCTTTCCAATCAAGAAAGGCTAAAACATTTATCAGGTGTCATGATCAGTTTAGATACGCAGGGTTTGTGTTGTGTCTTTGACTGACACGTATCTTTATTTTACCATTTGAGCGATGTCTCAAGACGCTTTGAAGCCTTATCTAAAAATCTGAATATGCTGGTGTGTGTTCATATTTATCGTGTATGATAATCACTTGGCGTGGACTTGTTACATCTCTTTTATGTGCTATTTTCATGCCGATATGTACAACATCTGATTCTTATTCATTCATTCATTACATTTTTTTCTACTCCCTTAATGCTTTCCAGGGTCATAACAATCATGATATAACTTCCTGGTTTGGCTCGAGTTGATGCTGCATGTGGTTACCAATCCTTCCCACACCCTTTATCTCAAGGCTGGTTTTAATATGTCAGTAAGATTCATGTGAGTATTTATTTTCAAGTTAATTTCATGCTAATTCGTTTTTGAGAAAATAGTACATTTTAGCTTGAAACTACACAAACTGCAGCTCAGGACGATTGTGATTGGTTTAAAGAAATACAAACAGGCCAGGGAGTTTTTTTCCGCTATACTGGATTGAAAGCTACTGAGGGGGGGGGGGTGGGGGATATTCGAATGAGCGTGCAAGTGACGGAAGGGGAGCCAAATCTGAATGGCTTGTTTTCTGACACACAGCCCACAAAAAACTGACTGGGTTGTCTTTTTTCACAGTTTGTGGGTTGGTAGGCACTTCAGATAACCAAATGTATGTGAACAAGCACTGAAAGCACCTGTGGGGGTTTTCATGCACACGTCAAAACTCAGCACGTGTGACACATACACAACAACATGCACACACCTCGCCCGTCTCACAACTCATTGGCCTCTTCATTTCATCTGCCATCTTGGTGAACTTTTCCCCTTGCATCTGTCTATTGTGTTATCTGAATGATACATGGATCTCTGCAAGGGTTGCCTTGTTTGTGCTGCAGCTAATGGATTCTAATGAAGCATCTATAATAATCAGACAAGCTTTACAGCCAAACTCCAAGACAACTCCCATACCTGAGGCACTGAGGAAAAACAGCACTCAGACACCACACTGCAGGTTGTCACCTAACATTAGCTTTGCACAATTATCCAATAAAATAACTTCCTTCTGCTTCTCTCCCAACCTCCTCCTCCTCCTCCTCCACCTGCTCTCAAAGGAAGATGATATTGAGATGTTTTAAAGCACTGGCATATATATTTATATTTATATGGCAGCCTGAGTTGAATTTTATTTTATTTTTTTAAATATTGCCTGGGAAGGAAAAGGAATTGCTCCCTCTCAGATGATCAGGTGTGATGCAGAAAAAGAAAAAAAAAATCAGCAGGGGTGCTTATTCGTCTTTATTGTTTATTTACTTCTTTATATATATCAACATAAGCAGAATGGC
Organism: Heterobranchus longifilis; assembly: GCA_028570985.1. NCBI lineage: Eukaryota > Metazoa > Chordata > Actinopteri > Siluriformes > Clariidae > Heterobranchus > Heterobranchus longifilis. The sequence continues at coordinate 1,240 of JAOVVB010016154.1, read as the reverse complement.
TCCAAAAGAAAAAAAAAAGTAAAATACAATTGCAAAAAGTGTCACCATACTTTCAGTGTCATGCCACATTGCACAGCCCGGATGAGACCATGTGGAAGTAATCAGGAAAGCCACCTTAAAGTTTATAGGTTTGCCACAACTCAGGAAAGCCGCATCACATCTCCTCGACCCAAACCTGCTCAAATCACAAACATAAAACACTATATGATACTATACTTCTTATATAGCCTTTCAACTTTTACAGCTCATAACGCCTTGTAATTTAGCTCTAACCGCAAGCTCTTCGCATACATTTTTCATGAAGACAGTCTCCAATTCTCGCATTATGAATTCTCCAGGTTTCATGACAATTCTTCATATACCAAGTTGCCGATGAATGCAGCAGAGCTGAACGAACTCCTGGGCTTAATCATAGTTGTTAATGTGGCTAAAATGTGTAAGAAAAGCTCATTTGCATCGATAACTGCCTGAATGTGATTTTTGTCATCTTTCTGTCTCCCTCTGCCACTAATTCTCTCATACACATGGGAGTGATATTCTGAAGCCTGGAAACAGCTATTGGAGTGTGTTTCAAGTCATTCTGTCTGGCCTGGTTAGCAGGCTGAGGTCCAAGCCGCCATATTTTTGTTTCTCTTACTGTTTGAATTAACGCTGACCCAGAATCTGCTGCCAGGGATGGAGTCTGTGCTGATGTGGAGTGACTTCAGTTGTTTTGGTATAACACTGCATTCTTGTTTTTTTTTTTTGTATGGACAACAAGAGATCTTTTGAAGGAGACATCTGCTTTGTATTTGCATTGGTGCTGCTCTACCACCCATTCATGTTGCAGACAAGCAGTATAGATGCAGATAGTTTGCATACATGGATTGCATTCATACTATCGTGATCATGTTCGATACATTCAGTCAGTCATCTGCCAAACATTCCACGTCGGTGTATCTTATACCTTTACCATGAGCATCAACATGTTGCTCTAACAGCATTACTGAAGAAGGCTTTGGAACCTGGCTGCAGGGATTTGCCATTCAGCCAGAATAGTAGGCGTTTCAATTCATCCCAAAGGGATGTGGTTGAGGTTTGGAAAAACGTCTTAAAACTTCTTTATGGACCTCACTTTGTACAACAGGAGGCATTGCCATGTTGGAACAGGAAAGACCCTCCCCCAAACGGTTGCCATGGTGTTTGAAGCACATCCAAAGTATCAATGTGTTGTAGCATTACATTTTCCATTAATTTAAAC
>JAOVVB010016148.1:0-16424 GCA_028570985.1 Heterobranchus longifilis | reverse complement strand
TTACGTGTGTTTAAAAAGGCGGTTGCTAACAAGTGGCTAAATGAGACTACAGAGGTTGTCGAGGACATTAAACATCAGTTTAGTAGTGGAGACGGTAGTCTGGCTGGGCACGTAAGCAGCGTCGGCATAAAGCCTTATACTTCCGCCTTATACTGGCGATTGCATTTATGCTTCTAAAATCATAAAAGTGGTTTTCATATGGAGATTATCTTGCTAGACAAAATGTGTAAGTATCATAAACTTATTTTCTGCAATGATCCAAAATCCAATAAAAAAATTCCATAGGCTTTTTGACGAGGGAACGATGCTAACTTCTGGTAACTGAGGCTCCGTAGTAGTGAGGTTGTAGGTAGTAACTCGGCTCAGTAAGTTGTAGTATTAGTAAATGGAGTATTATTGCTATTTTAATCAAAGGAATAGTTCGACATCTTGAGAAATACTATTCTCATCTATCAGCCCGTCGCCAGAATAAAATGTTGGCATTTTACGTTTCTGCAAACCACGGATATGTAACATCTGTACGTTCAGATCACATGTATATGAGCTGAGTTTCTCATCAGGAGGAGATGATGGTGGATGTTGGTCACCTGATGCTGGTAAAGTTCGGGATAATAACTGTTGATTTTTGTTTTTTACGTTGGTTACGTAACTTAAGTAATTTGTGTAGCAAACGTCCTTATTTTAACCCAGACCAGTGTTTTTCCTACTTTTGTTGCCTAAACATAAACATACTTATTTTAAAATATATAAATATATGTTTTCTTGCACATTGGGCCACCATAGAGGGTACTTTATCATGTTTGATCTACCACCAGGGGAATCCAAGACGCCACTTTTTCAGTGTTTTTCGAGCATGGGGGCTCCTTAATAGTAAAACCTTATTTACACCAAAATATCAAATTAGCAACATAGTGTAGGAATATGAAATATGAAACAATATCCTCACTTACATCATAAAAGCATGAATTTTCCTACTTCTTTATTATTAAAATCTTTATACGTCCAGGGAATATCCATTAGACTACTGCCGACAGATAACATGTATCCTACTTATAGTGCATGTGGTTCTTTGGGATGTGATATAATTCATTAGGTAGTTAACAGGCGATACTGACAGCGGAGGAAAAAGTTGAAATCATTATAATTCACAGCACAAATCCTCTGGAGGCGAACCTCCCAACCTGACAATTAACTTTCCCAGCAGGGAAGCACTGTCTGAGACTGCAGTGGGAGTGGGGGGGGTATATCAATTAATTATGTGTGCAAGTTGAGGATTAATTAAGGAGGTGTTTAAAGTTTGCAGAGATCTTTGTATAATTGTATGCAATTTAAACAACTTTTTGGCACTACTCCCTCAAAGCAAGGCCATCTGTCACTTTCCTCTGGATAATCCACAGAGCTCACTGTTGACACTTTACCTTGGAACTATTGTTTTTACCAAATAAATAGTGTCTCTGAAAATGAACAGCGTGCTCTGTGGATTATCTTGAGTAATAGGGACACTGTTTCTGGAAAGATATGCTGTTGAATGCTGTGAGGACCACAGACGCACCTCCATTCTACTGAGGTGGGAAAAAGTCACTCTTTTGCAAAATTAGTAAAAAGTGATCATAATCAGTGATCATAATATATTAAAGGTCGCATATTCTGCTCATTTTCAGGTTCATACTAACATGCTTTAATGTTAAAAAACACATTAATTTTCTCAAACTGTCGCTCTGAAACGCTCCGTTTTAGCGCCTGTCTCTTTAAGCCCCCCTCCTGAAAAACCCAGTCTGCTCTGATTGGTCTTCCGCATCTGCACTCTCGGCATCTCTGCACCGTCATTGCAGCCGGGGAATGACTGTAAGGCCGGAGATATATTTTCTTTTAAATATGCGAAGGCATGACGCTGCCTCGCATAATCTGTGTCAGTTTCGTCCGTTCATTGTAAATGTATTCAGAAATTAACATGATGTGACATCTACGCAAATGGATGGTCAAACAGCAAGTGTATTTCTGGCTTAACGGCACTGTAGCGACACTTTCTACCTATATATAGAATAGTTGTGACATCAAGCGTACGTAAGTCCTGACGCACAGTTTCTGAAAACGGGCTGTGTGCATTTCTCTGTGGATTGAGTGTTTTTATACTTTCACAGTATTTAAACAGCACCTGGACCTGCTTTATAATTAAAAAAAGACATTTTTACAATATGAGACCTTTAAAATAATTAGCCCAGGGATAAGCTAGGAACTATCTGCAGTATGACTGCAGACAGGACAACACAACTCTACTGGATACGAGTAACTGATAAAGTCTGGCATGTGTAAGATTAGTGCTCACAAAATGTTTCCGTCATGTTTTCAGTCATTAACAGTCAAACAGAAAAGGAAGGAGGTGGTGAGTTAGTTATGAAGCCTTTTTCCCACGTTGTCTCGATAACAAGAGTAAGTCGAGGGATTTGTGGCACACTGAATGATGCTTATTAGGAATGAAAGGACTGGAGATTATATCAGGAAATCCCCCTGAAACACACAACATACGCAAACATCATCTTAATACTGCTAAACATCCTGTACAAGAGTACAGGTGGTTTTACTGGACAGTCGAACAGCAAAAACACAGAAATGTGCTTAAATCTCTGAAACGCATGTAGACCAATCAGGTAATGTTAATGTGAATATTATTTAATAAAGTGATGCCATTAGATTACACTAGAAAGCTGCTATATTTGTTGTACGTTTTCTCCTCTCCATTATGTCTGAAAACTTTTACAACATTTTCCAGCACAGATGAGAAGGCTTCCAGTAAATTAGCACTGGCAGACGGTTAACATTCACTGCAGAAATGTAGATGACTTCTACAGTAGTAATTAACGCATGCTGGCATTTGAATCTCCATTTTGCTAATGATATGCATGGTATTAATTAGGCCTAAGTGATTAACATAACAACCGCTGGACAATGTCCAGGGGTAAGAGCAGGGCTGTTTTTCTTTTTATTAACTGTCCCTAAAGGCGCGGGCTCATTAATAAATCCGAACAGCCAGCTCTGCTAACCTTGACAACTATTGTGAGTCATGTTGAAAGTAATTCAGTAAAACTCTGTAGACTGAACTGGAAGGAGGAAAGAATATGTCAAGAAAGTCAGGACACAACAGACAAAGACAAGATAATTGTAACAAACAGAAGAAAACTGTGAAACAAACACAAGGAAACAGAAGAGAGAGAGATAGGGGGAGACAAAAAGTGAAAAACAAGATAACAGAAAATGTGAAATTACAGAACACAACAGAATACAAAACCAACCTGAACAGAATGAAAATAGAGAGAAGAGAGCAGAGCACAACACAGAATTAATGGCTTTGGGTAATCATGAATCCGGTATCAACCTATGTGGCTAATAAACCTCGACACACTTTGGTTTCTCTCAGTCTAGGAGAAAACTACCACAGGTAATTAGCAGTTAGCGCTGGCACACACAGTACAAGATGAAAACTTTGTCTTCCAAGTACCCTTAGAGAGAAATAAACATACAAATCGCCCCAAGTCGACGTGACGGATTTGGATTGCTTAAATCTGCATTAACAGATTTCTTGGCACAACAATCGTAAACACGACATTGCTACGTTGATACGGCAAATGCTTTAGCTAAAAATCACCTATTTACTGATCCAGCAGACATGGAGAAACATTAGCCTGTGGAGTTGTGTTCCTCCCTTTAGCTTTGTTTTGGTCTCCACCAACTCTTTTGTGAACTTATGTTCACCGGTTAGTCGCTAACTTTCTCTGTCTGCTGTCTGGTGCTGTACAGTGGGTTTTTATCCAACAAGTGCTCCAAAACATACGACCACAGAAGTTGTTTGTGCCGACCTTGAGGACTCAGAGGAGCATTTCTCGTCCTCATATCTGAACTTAACGGTCACGGTTTCAAACATGCTGTTAACGTTGTGAAATGGTCGTAGTTGTGGAAAAAGTCTTAATGTTTCAAGAAAAAAAACCTCACAATTTTATGAGAAAAACATTTTGAGGAAAATTATTTTGAGGGAAAAATTCCCAACAAAGCAAAATGTAAGTTAAAGTGTAAATGTAAGTTAAATGTGTTTTCGTGCCGTTTTAATAGTTTTAAGCATATTTCAGGATAATATTGTGAATCGCAATTATTTTGGCCAGGATAATCGTGACATGAAATTTTCATCCAAGAGGTCAGAGAAGTGGTCTGGAGACTGGGCTCGAGTCCTGCAGCCCTGTGAAGTCAGCTAAGACCGAAATTTCTCCTGCCTTTGAATTCTCTGTCATTCGAAACTCCGAGGACATCGGAGGATCACCTCGCTCTCCTATCCCGCCCCATTTGTGAGACGTGGCCGGCCTTCTCCGAGCCGAGCGGGCGGCCGGTGGGACTTCCAAATCATTGAAGGGAGGAGCGGGAGATTGCCTGAAGGGTCGACTCCCCTCTCTGGTGAGCCAATTTAGTCTGACCTCTCATCCCGTCTCCTGCGTCGCGAGTCCAGATAACTGTCCTCCAATCTGGCGGCTTTGTCACGGTTGAGTTCTGGCAGCGGCGGAGCCACTGAACCTGAACACCCACAACCGGAGGGATTACCGTGCCTTCACTGAGGACCTGTGTGAGGGGAGGATTGATGCCTTTTTATGCTGACATTTGCCTGTCTCTGACACAATAAGAAGTGGGGCAGCAGAGTGGGTTGTAGAGTAGAAATAGCCCTACTGTCCTGTAAGTGGAAGGTCAAGGCTTTGATCCCTTCAACTGCCAGGGTGTCCTTGAGCAACGCGGGTGTGAGGAGTTGGCTACAACTACACCTACATTCGATTTTCTTTGGTCTAAATCAGTCCGGTAACATTTGAGACCGTCCTCCCCTGAAAAACGACACCATAGGTCATTTGTACAAGGTCTCGTTTACGTTTATTGTAGACGGCGACCTCAAGTGGCCGTAGTAATTATGACAGGAGCAAAGCAGGAAGTCATGTAACGTAGTATTAAGACGGATAAAGTCTGTTCAGGGTGGACGGGAGGAGGGGCCCAGGAGACCACTGTTAAGAGTCTGTCTTGAATCTAAAAGTCAACACTGTTGTTGTGTAGTGTTGTTTTAACGTCCGTAACAACGTCACATGCGTAATTACATCATGTTCTTACGTACGGAAGTGAAGTAACGTAACAAATGTACTGATTTTAACCCAAACAATGATCTTTTCAAGTAGTTTTGGTGTGACTGTTTCACAACGTTAACCAGAGCCGGCCCGACGCATAAGCAAACTAAGCGGCTGCTTAGGGCCCCGTGGCTACGAGAGGCCCTCCAAAAGAGCTTGAAACGTCCCGCAAAATAGCTTATAGATATATTATATTTGTAAACGTATAAAAGGAAATCTGGGGGAGACAGTTTGAATGGGCTTGATGCAGCTGATGAGATTAATAATAGTATTGTTATCTATAATTTACAGGTGCTTACGTTTGTCAGTAGATGCTGCTGGATCATCAGCCAGTACAAGCACATACTTTGCACAGTATTATTAGTTATAATAAATACATGTTCTTCAGGTTGCCTTGTGCATGCTATCTTTCTACATTTGGACATATTACACATGAGTATAGATGAGATTCAGCCATTTCCAATGAAAACAGAACACTAAAATATGCATCAAATGTCAGCCAGATCAAGCAAAGGGCCCTGAGAAGGACCATTCATAAGGTTAGGGGCTAAAAGACAAATACTGTATTCATTGTAGTCTATTTAAAGAGACTGTTGCTGCTAATAGTTGAGTGTATTTTTGGTTCTTTGATATTCAGGTTAGAAACAAAGGTCACAAGCACTTTGTTAATCGGACAGATTAGAGATTTTGATCAAGCCATATTTGATTTCATGTTACCAAGCAAGTGTTTGAGTCCTGAGAAGAGCAAGGACATTAACAAACTAATGTCAACAGTGCTGCCATTGATCATCAGAGCAGAACTTTAAATCTAAACGAGAACACATCTTGAACCCTTGCAGCATTCTGTCTAACGATCTTTTCCCCGAGTTAACCTGCGCCGGCTCTACCTCAGCACGGGGTTCATTATTCAGGAGGGTGAGGACGGCTCTGACCCCGTATCTTCACCGCACATCACACTCATTAGTCACCAGCGGGCGGATCAGCCCTCTATCCAGCTTTTAACATCTCACCCGACACTATTGATCAGCTACTTTTCACTGCCTCCGCCAGCAGGCAATTACAGAGTAAACTTAAAGAAAACACACGCAGAATACACACTCTATTTATCTCACAGAGTCAAGAAGGAGAAACATTGATCTTCAAGTGAACTTTGGTGACTTGAGTGAGTTATTTGCATGTTACAAAAGCAGTCGGCCTGCAAAGACGGGCCAGGTCAGACTCCTTTCAAATCTTCAAATTCAGTTTCACAGATATGTATAAAAAGCAGTCTGGTGCAGGCCAACAAAACACGTTTCTGTTGTGTGTTGTGTCACTGCAGGTTATTGCAATCACACAAACATGTTATATTCTGTGTATGGGAATCAAGAACAGGTTCCAAATTGTCCGATCCATCAGGATCGTACGCCTCTGAGCTTATCGATTCATTTTATCAATGCCGGCATGTTTTTTCTGACGGGTGCTCATTGCAAAACAATGACGTCAAACTCATGCGTCTACGCTGCTGGAAACTTGCAACAAAAAGGAGTCATGGGGAATAAACGGTCCAAAGCGTGGCTTAATTTCATAAAGAAAGATGACAACAGTACTGCTTGTAAAATGATCATTTCTGGAAATATTGCTGGAAACACCAACAATATGCTGAAACATCTTTCTATGCAACATGAGCTTAAATTCCAGGAGTGTATTTGACCAGTGGTGGAACAAGTATTCAGATCCTTTACTTAAGTAAAAGTACTAATACTACACTGTAAAATACTCTGTTACAAGTAAAAGTCCTGTATTGAAAAAGTTACTTAAGTAAAACTATGTAAGTATAATCAGGAAAATGTACTTAAAGTATTAAAAGTAAAAGTACTCAATACAGAAAAATCCTCACAGTGTAGAAGCTGGAAACATTTTGTTTTTACATGAAAAATGACTGAAACAATCAAAATAGTTCTGTCAATCAACTAATTGATTAATCGGCTAATCAATACAGCTATACTTGTAGGCCTGTATATTGTTGGGTAGTTTAATTGATAACAAACCATATTTTATGAACTCTCCTTTGTGTACAAAAATCTTAATTTGTAAAGTAACTAGTAACTAAAGCTGTCAGACAAATGTAGTGAAGAAAAAAGTACAATATTTCCTTCTGAGATGTAATGAAGTAGAAAGAAAAGACTCAAGTAAAGTACAAGTACCTCACATTTTTACTTACATACAGTACTTGAGTAAATATACTTAGTTACATTCCACCACTGTATCTGACAGTCTACACACTGGTGCCACTGCTTCCCAACCAGGCAGCACATCTGTTACCGACGGTAACAATCCTGTGTTATAATAACATTAACGCCACGCAGGCAGGCAAGAACACCTACAAATGCTGTAGAAATGTTCTGTCATTTCATCTACACTGTGTTCAGACTCAGAGATAATAAAACAGTTGCATTGACACTGAAAACTTGTGTCAGGACTCAATAAGGGACTCGATAAAGAATCTGACAGATAATGACATTGATATCAATAAAATCTCATCAATTCGCATCCCTAATTCTGTGACTAGTAACTAAACATGGTCAAATGCACTTCTGCGCTGTCTGTCACAGCATATTTTTCAAATGCCCTGCTTTGGTGCTTCACATTGGACAGCGTCCAAACTCGATGTGTCTATGAAACCACTAGAGGTCACTCTGATGCTGCTTCCTGTCTCACACACAAAGCCCTCTGGGTAAAACTTCTCTTTACACTGGCTTTAATCCAATTTATTAACCTGTAAATTAACCTCAGGAACTGACAACTGTGTCACAATGTAAACACACATTAAATCCTGTATTTCCATACCTGTGCTTGTGTGATAGAGTGAATATACACAGTATGGTGGAGGTGTGGCAGTACAGTAGAATAAATGCTGTTTTCTTTTTAAAGCCCCCATCGAGTTAACAAACTGCACACGTTTAAGACTGAGCCTGAAGACCAAACATTTCTTACTAAAAGTCATTCTTTTAATGTGAGTTTAAGTGACTCATCTCACACTTCATTAGTTAAGAAAACAGTCTGATTGGGTTTGCCCCACAGGCCGTGGCGACCTTCTTCAAGTTGTCTCCGCCGGCAGTAAATCTTCGTCTGCAATGATTCAAGACTTTGTGTTGCTAATAAACGTGTGCATGGACCGTACCGCTGAGTACGAGGCACATCTCACTTTTATCTGCAGCCCTGTCTCCCGACCCCTCTGATCCTGTCTCTCCCCCCCCGTCCCTCCCCTCAGGAAGGCAGGGGGAAAAAAAAATCTCCAGAAACCACTTCTGATGGAAAACGCAGCTGTTTGCAAGTTTGCTCGCTGAGAGAGAGAGCATGGAAACGGCTTGTAAGGCATGCTCCGACAGTACTGTAGGCCTCCTGGCACACTAACACAAGGGCACAGAGCTGTGGTTTCACATGGTTCAACATGCTGCATGAGTCACTGACCAGAAACATGTCCCATACAGCATGGCGAGGCTCAGCGACTTACACTGTGGTGGGCGAGGGCCAAAGACAATAAGCCGGGGGGCTGCATAATAACATATGTGAATGATGCCCAGCAAAACAAATGCATGTCAAATCTGTGTGAATACCAAGAGAAGCCCTTTAAAAATGTCATAAGGGATGGAAAATCAAGATAGTGAAAGTTAAAGTGACAGCGAGAAGCTGAGCCGGGTCGTTAGCAAAACCAGAGAGAGTACTGGATAGGGCTGCACGATATGAGGAAAATATGCGATATATACTTGCAATAAATAAACTGTCATATCAGTTCTGCCTTTCTGCTGCTTTCAGTATTCTGTGAAAATACAACAAATTGCTTGCTGAATTTAAGAAACTTAAAGGAAGTTATTTCTGACATTTTATTGAACATTGAAATGAACACAAAATTTTAAAAAAGAATGATAGTTACATTTTAAAGAACAGTTTTCTACCGATACTCTCTTTCAGCTAACTCAAAAAATGAGTGACTTTCACGATATGTTGCAGTCTTTCACGATGTGTTTATTGCAAAAGTTGATATTGTGATGATGATTAAAAAAAACGATATATTGTGCAGCCCCAGTACTGGATTGGGAGGATGTAGCTTATTATGTGATGCAAAAAAATACCTTTTCTCTAAAATAAATACATTTTTCTGACTGTCACAAACACCCCTAAACGACTCGACACGTTATCACAATTTGAGCCGTTAGTTCCAATAAAAAATTAAAGCTGCTCTACTCTATACTTTCATTTTAACAATGGATGAAACGACCATGTATAATGTAAAAGGGGTCAGTTGTAGTGACAAACCCACAGAGAATTAAAGCCAGACTCTGCAGTTCCCCTCTGCTCTACAGAGTTTTAGTGTCTTTTAGCTCATTCTTTTGGTTTCAACAAGTCCTCCAAACCATACGACCACATAGGTCGTTTGTTCCTACTCTCTAAAATGCGAGTAGCGCGAGTAACGCAAGTAAATACTGTACATTCTGCGGTAAAACCCGGGCGAGTAAAGCGAGGCGAAAATTAATTTTGCGTTCAATGTGAACACACCTTAATAAAACCCGTATGAGTGTTTCATAAATTAGCGCCCAGGAAATACGACCCCAGATGATTTCTGGGAAGTGTTTTTGCAGAAACATCACAATTTACAGATTAACAGTCGTTAAAAACCATTTCATTGTGGTCAAGTCTGAGAATGCAGAACTTCTCCCCTTTGTCATCAAAACTGAGCAAATTACATTTTTGTGTTTTTATTTGTGGTGCTGAATAAAGACGTGTTTTTATACGATGTCGGGGCCCATTTTTTTCAAACTCACAGCAGGGAAGAGCATTTTAAAAATACACTCGTGAGGGTGTTTTGTCATTTCATAAAACCAATGAGAGCTGGTGGCTGTCGTGCTTTATCTCTGAAAATGAGAGCTTTTAATATCTTTCCTCTTTCGGGCCTAGTTAGCGCTCAGCTATTTTGTGGGTGTCAAAACGATCACTGCAGCCATGGCGAGGTGATTAAAATCAGGTGTTACTGTATGATTGATGCGGTGTGCGCCACATATGTGCTGCGTTCACACTGGTAATTACAACACTTTCAAAAGATGTGGAATTCGCCTTTTGATGTATGTTCGCCTGCTAGGACTTTAAAGAACTCAACGGAGGACCATCTGGGACTGAAAAGAAAGTCACTGGTGGGAAGAAAAAAAAAAAGAGTCACATTGATGTCTGAAAATGGAATGCAGCAAGATCTTTGGATGAGACTGCATTATGTGTCCACTGTATGTAGTACTGTGTGGCTGCTAGGAAATACTCTCTTTGCTAAAGCTGTCGGACATGAGCACTTCCATGGCTATTTCTGGACATAGTAGAAAATGCTTCAGTAATCTAAAACATCAACAGTTAAAGGGATAGTTCGGAGTTTTTGAAGTGGGGTTGTATGAGGTAGTTATCTATAGTCTACCTACAGTAGATGGCGGTCGGCACGCAGTGGCGTGTCTAGACATTTTTGATTGGGGTGGCATGAAGCATGTGCACATGCACACACACATCGGAATAGCATTAATTTACCATTTCTGTCTCCGCTACTCATATCTACTTTAATTATTAACATTATAGTATCTCACAGTTTCTAACATTCCTGTGTTTAAAATGTTAATCTCATGAACCCCACAACCTGCCAGCGGGTTTGAAAGGCATGTTTTCTTTCTTTTTTTAAATCACCAAAATTACACCATTCATCATAGCCAGAAACTGTAAAAACAGAAATTATCATCTGATTTTCAAATTTATGATGGTCCTTGAACAAATCATGTGTGGCAAACACTTCTGTCAGGAAAAATAACCAAATCTAAGCTTAAAATAGTGATATTTAGTGTTTACCAGAGATGTACTCAGAAGTTTCTTGGAAATAAGTCATTCAGCATGAAAAAAGCATAAAAAATTACTAATCGATTAAAGAAATCTTAGTCCACTGAGACCAAAACGACCGATTAGTCGACTAAGAGGGAGCAGTCCTTTTGTAGATGGCTGAAATACGTTTTGCTGTGTGGCCCCATCCACAGCAGTACATTGTTTAGCTTCCGTGTCAGGACTCCTGTCTGCTTCTCCAAACTGGGATTGTGTTGACCGCCATGTAGGTAATACACTGACTATGGATAAGTGCCTCATACAACCCCACTTCAAAACATCTAAACTATCCCTTTAATGTCAGGTTTTGGTGACAGAATCGAAAAGTGAAGGCTTCTTTCTAAACCCACCAATTTGCACAGATCAAATCATACAGTGTCAAATCCTTTCTAGGAAGCACAGAGATCAAGTTGTACAACAACAGTTGTGTAAATAAAATAGACCAAAATGCAATAAAACCACAAGACAGGTGCAATTCTGAGTGAGGAGTTTTTTTAACTGTTTTTTAACTTTAAAATATTGCTCCACTGATGTGTGTAGTGCAGCTGTCATCATTTTCTCCTCCTACTCTTAAAAATGCTGAAAGCAACAAGTCCAGGCATGTTCTCTGGGGGTAGCTGAAAGGCATTCTGGGAAATGAAGGAAGAGTCTAACCAAAGTGGAAGCAGTAATAACGATGGACATTTTCTTTAAAACTGTTCCAGAGTCGGCTCCTTTACTTTATCCAGCAAAACAATGAACTGTTTTCTCTTTCCTTTTCACTAATTAGGTTAGTTTAATGAGACATCATCTGCACAAAGATTAAATAAACAAACTTGTCCTACTTCTTACCTAACAATAAAGATCCTCTCGTATCAGCAAACTAATTTGCTTCAATCCTGCGAGTCCTCGTCATGAAACCGCTTAGGAGTCCCAGACTTAACGCAACATCTGGCTGGTTTTAAGAGTCATGGACAGTTTGCCGCAGGTGGTGGTGGGCGGGGGGTTCATATGGGTTATATGGACCGTGGAAGTTTAAAAGGGTCAATACATGCAGATACAACACAACTGTGGCTCATGTGGAGCGCTGGAGAAAGGGGAAAATGGCAGAATTTCAGGAAAAGTCTGCATGCTTTCCATAATAAAAAGATCTTTTATGATTCTGTAATTGATTTTAGACAAATACCATGCAGGTATATAATCAGGCTTTTACTGTAGGTTCCATATTGTAAAAAAAGATTTCCATGTCTTTTTTTTATTTATTATAAAGCAGGTCCAGGTGCTATATAAATACTGTAAAACGCTCAATCCACGGAAAAATACACAACCTGTATTCAGAAACTGTGCCTTTAAATGATCCGTCAGGACTATCGTAGGGTTGTGATGTCACAACTATCCTATGTATAGGTAGAAAGTGCTGCTATGCAGTGCCGTTACTGTCATTCCCCAGCTGCAATGACGGTGCAGAGACGTCGAGAGCGCAGATGCAGAAGACCTGGAAACACTGACCAATCAGAGCAGACTGGGCTTTTTCGGGAGGGTGGGTAAAGAGACAGGCGCTAAAACTGAGTGTTTCAGACAGAAGGTGAATACAGGGATATATTAGAAAAATAATGTGTTTTTTTAACGTTAAAGCATGTAAACATGTTCTAGTAAAAACCAAAATACAAGTATGAACCTGAAAATGTGGCTATAGGTGCCCTTAAAGGTATCTACAACAAGTTTCAAGGGAGCGTAACATTTATTTTGTTTTTGTGCTTAAAAACGTTAGTTTGGTCAATGAAATAGCCACAAATGCCAACAGTTCGATCGACAGAGGGAGAAATCCTGTTTGAGGCCTGGATGGTGGAAATGATTATGTTCCCCCTCGCTATGATGGAAAGTAATGCTCGGCAGCAATTTGTCCACCTGCGCCTCTGAACAGCGGGCTTGGTAACAATTACTGGTCCAGGAAAGAAAACATTACAGAGTCATTACAATAATGATAGTAATTCAGGCCAGGATAGACGTAGCCTCTGCAGGCCTTCTCTCCTCTTTCTCTTTCCCACCTATAGCTTGACTTTCAATCTTTCTTTTTACACAAATCTCTCCTTTTGCCCACCTTTAAAACCATTATTCATTTCTCGGTAAGCATCTCTTTTATACCCAGCAACACACATATTGGACGGCCCTTTTCATTAACGCTTTGCTGTGATTGGACTTTATAGCCCTATAAATCACATATATTACCCTGGAGACACACTTTAAAGGTCCCATATTCTGCTCATTTTCAGGTTCATACTTGTATTTTGGGTTTTTACTAGAACATTTTTACATGCTTTAATGTTAAAAAAACACATAATTTTTCTCCTCCTGTCTGTCTGAATATCCCTGTATTCACCCTCTGTCTGAAACGCTCCGTTTTAGCGTCTGTCTCTTTAAGCCCGCCTCCTGAAAAAACCCAGTCTGCTCTGATTGGTCTTCCACAGCTGCGCTCTTTGGAGTCTCTGTGCCGTCATTACAGCCGGGGAATGACTGTAACAGCACGGTAGCAGCACTTTTTATCTATATATAGTATAGTTGTGACATCACAACCTTACAGAAGTCCTGAGAAGTCCTGTTTAAAGGCACAGTTTCTGAATACGGGATTTGTGCATTTCTCAGAGGATTAAGTGTTTTGATACTTTTACAGTATTTATATAGCTTTATAATACAAAAGACATGGAAATCTAATTTTTTTCCAATATGGGACCTTTAAATCTGGACAGGAATATCAAAGGAATATTAATATTATTATCACGTTAGCTTAAAAACTTTAAATGAAGCCAATCCGTTGAAACATCCGCCTATTTTCAGCAAACAAGAGCATGTGAACGTCCCTCCGTCCAGACCGAGAGAGAGGGCACCACAGACGAAAAGCGGAGGAGGCCAGCTGGAGCTTATAACAGCCTTATTTATGTTTCAGAAACTGAACCAAGACATTATCCAAGACGCTGATGCAGTCGCCACACAGCGGCTGCTGCCATCCAGTCTGGAAAACATTTGAAAATCTTTGTTATGAAAAGAGCGTAAAGATGCCCGTCCTGGCGCTGGAGGGAAAGATGGCTCAGTTTTCCATCTGGAGCTCGCTGAGTCAGTGTGGGAGGACGTGTGTACGTTTTCAGCACAACAGAGCAGCAGATGATAAAATAGCTTATGAAAAAAGACAAATGGCTGCAGTCATTCTTCTGGGTGGGCCCGCAAGCACATGACATATTAAAGCCTGTGAGGGATTATTTTTGTATTTCTCAGCACTTTTTTTTAGTAGAGTTAGACTGATATATAGGGCCATTAAATATCAGTCATTATGTTCCGCTTTGATATAAAGTTTCACTCAGTCTGAATTTTTTATGATTTTGTGCAGTTATTTAAACCATTTTCAATCAAGTGAACTTAAAAAATGTAATGAATCACAGAGTTCGACAACTGAAGAAGGGTGTATTTTTGCATTTTGCTTTTAGAACGCTTGGCTTAGAATAATATTCTTTATGCTGTTTTGTGGATAAATGGAAAAAAAGTTCTCAAGTTCAAAGATTTTCAACTCGCCTGGATGCGTCTGCTTGGGCGAAAATGCATCTAAATATCTAATACTTTCCATTGACTTTGTATGCAATCATGCCGCCCCTAAAATTCACCTCGTGTTCTGTCCCACACAGTGAATCCTAAACCAGACTCTGATTGGCTGACAACAAGTAAAATATATGTTTGTTACGTTAATTAAGTTACCTACATAAGTTAAGTAGTCAACGTAAATAAGTCAGTTTTTGACTTTGCTGCAGAGGGGTTTACACTGGAGTTTGTTGAAAGCCTGGTGCGACTAAATGGTGCCAAATGACACGTGAAAAGCTAAAAAAAATGCATATTATTGAAACGCCATTTCGACCAGGCTGCACATGGTGACTGTTCACAGGGCTTGCTGGTGAACAACACAGATACAAATCTGACGAGCTAACCGCTAACAGGCTAGCCAGCTGGGTAGATGCAAGCGCCCGTCATTAGTTCTCCGCTAATTAAGCTTGGTCGCTAACGGTACAATACATGCACAGTTTATTCAAAAGAGGTATTTGTAACATCAACTCCTGTCTAGTTGACAAATCATGTCTCTTTTGTGGAGCAGTTTGTCGTCTATCATGCATTGACAACAATAGACAAAACGTTGACTTCCAACAGGATGAGCTCTTTACATTTTTTGGGGGGATATTTCATCAGTCTGAGAGATTTAGTGTCCAGTGATAGATGTTACAGAGGCTTCACTCTGACAAGAATAAAACTCTGACAATAAAACTCTTGTAACACAGAATATATCATCTATCAGCTGCTACAAACCAAACATATCAGTCTAGCTTTCAAAAGCAAACACTGTTTTTTATGGCTGTTGAGTTTCAAAGGGAATCAGCCAAAGACGAACCCTCCATCAACAGTCGATCAGCCTCAGACAGCGCTGGTCTGAGGGGAAAGTGGGAAATCCCCCCTCAGCGAGCTGCTCCTATGCCGCCGACTGATGTCGTAATTTCTCACTGAAACCTTAACCAAACAATAAATATTCGACAGTTCAGTTGTTCTAAAAAGCAGAGCTGTTTGCACAACACTGCCTGCCAGAACACGCTCGCAGGCTTCACTGTGTGTGACGGTATCAGGCTTTTGATTGTCAGACACCAGGCTGGTGTCTTATGGACCTCTTTTTACTTACAGTCACAGATGCAAACTCTGGCTTTCTGCTGGCTAATAAACACACAAAATGCCTTTACGTTTGGACATGACCATATTCAGCTCCATCTGTAATACTTTGTTGGAGTTAAGGCCTGTTTACACATATATGGATGTATCTGAAAACTGATATTTTCCTCCTACGTGTTGGCCTCTCCTCCACACACGTTACTAAAACAGAGATTTTTGAAAATGCCTTCTAAGGTGCAGATTTTTCAAAACTCCGGTTACCATGTATCCGTGTAGACATGTAAAACTGAGCATTTAGGAAACAATGACATATCTCCTCAATTCGCACATGCCCATTGTTGCTTTGTGTAATGAGCATACGCGAGACACAATAACGGATACGGCTAGTCGGCTACCGTAAGCGTTACAGGACGTCCACCCACATGAGTCACAGCACCTCAGCCTGTGTACCAGAAAGGTGGTAAATAATTAGCTACTTTTGCTTTGTTACTACCAGCAAAGCTAAATAGGGAGCAGAAGTTTGTAGTTTAAAATCCCGGAAATGAGTTAGCATTTTAGCACTTCCAGTTCCCTCATCTCAAAGTTGATGTGTTTTTTTAATGTGTTTTTATTTAGACGTCTGACATAAGGTCTGTGGTTAACACGAGCTTCAGAGATTTTCACGTTTTGTTCTACGATATTAAATACGTCTGTAAATACCCCGCTGGTGCATTTGGAAGC
>JAOVVB010016137.1:0-16425 GCA_028570985.1 Heterobranchus longifilis | reverse complement strand
CAGAAGGTCCCAGCCACAAGTGATTTGATTGGTTCCATAGACATATGATGTCATAAAACCTGTCTGTCTGAATCCAGATTTTTGAGAGTGTTGTTGGCACACTGCAGTTTGAAGGCAGAATTTCTCAGCCATGGTGTGGACTAGGCCTGTCACAATAATTACGTTATTGACTTATCGAGGTCAGTAAAAATGATCGAGGTCATGTCCATACATTGTACGGTATCGCCCGTTGTGTTTACATGCATGTTTGTTTAAATAAGAATGTCACTAACATTTTAGCCACCATGATGCCAGAATAAACAGCAGGGTTTTCCCTGACGTCACAAGTCATACATGTTTTTTTTAACAGAAAAAAACTCTGCTGAGAGTTTTATTTATTTAGGATATTTTATTTTTTTGCATTCCAATTCCAACGTCTGAATATTCTTGAGAATGAAAAGTTCAGTGCTCTCTGAAAGGGTGTACTTGCATTATAATGCTCTTATATTATCATCATGGCAGTAGCATAAAATGCTTTTAAAATGACAGTAATATCGTTTATGGCAATTATTTCTGTGACAATATATCGTCCAATAAACGTAGTTATCGTAACAGGCCTGCTCAGTGTGTATCAGGCCAAAATGCCAAGTACACAGTAGCATATTAATTTAGTTTTTTCAGTTTGGAAGATACTGGCTATACATCCAAACACCCATCCATGTACGTTCTTAATTCTGAAATACTACTTTTTATTTGACAGGGAATCCCACAGAAGTTTTTCCAAGTACCCCGTCCCTCGACCCAGGTTTGCAGGTAAGGAACAACCTTAATATAAGGATTTGGTGTGATTGTGTGTACAATTTCTGAGAGCTGATGGAAGCTGCAGGGATAGCAGTCATTCTTTCATTCACACACACCCTCCTCAGGTGTTAATGTTATGAGCTACACAGGTACGTGACGTGCATACTGCTCACTTTATGTGCTACACAGTACAACCTGCTGCCAGTTGTTATTACTCCTGGATCTCAGGTGGACTCTTTGTGTTTTTTATTGTGAGGAATCCTCACGACAGGAGGTCCAAAGTCACAATGACATTTCAGAGCATCTTGTCACCTTAAATTGATGCACTGCATGTCCTGTTGAAACTGGATCTTCGGGTGAGATAATATACAGAGAAGTATTACAAAGCATGAAACCTTGAGATATCAGTGAGGAAAGCAGAGCAGTTTTATTGGATGAGAGACTCTACAAATGTATTACTTTTATCCTCAAATTTTAAATGACACCAAATAAAATAGATGGGTTTTTTTCAGCTAACACGATAACTTATAATTACCTGCTTCTCATGGCAGATAGCAATAAGATAACTGATATTTTATATTTTTGTATTTTAAAAAAGAAGTTCATAACCTGTAGTTCATGCACACCTGAGGCTCAGATGTAGTGAGCAAATATTTAATATAACTGTCATCACTATTAACACAACAAAAACAAAGACGATTTCTGACACTTCAAATGTTCTTTTATTTTCTAGTAAAGTAGACCTACATACTTTTGCTTTTATAGAGCATTTTGCCGAAAAATTCAAATTAAACACTTTGACATAATCTGTGAAATCAGACATGTCAGTGTAAACTCACAAACCAACTTTAAAGGTGCATACCGCCACCTACTGTATCGGAGTGTGTCGACGCTTCGCTTGTTAATTCAATGACAAGGATGATAATTTACTTATTGGAGTAATACATAATAATATACATTTCCCGTGATTGGAGGATAATTTATCGGTATATATATCGTGCATCCCTACTTGTTACTGAATTGTTATACATCATATTATTTCAAGTAGTTGCGTTTTGCCAAAAGTGAATATGGAAATCAAATGTCATCTGAATGAATCCAATCTGTCTTTGGTTTGACTTTGAATATAAATTGAAAGACCTGTGTTGGTAAACCCTTGATATTTTGCTCTCTGAGAAAATATAAAAAGTGGAGAATGTCACCTGTAACTGTCAGCCGTAACTGTGTTGTGTGTGATAATTCAATGGTTCAATGGCGAATTCGAAAGAGGACACAAGGCGCGTGTGTGCGAAAGATAAAGGGCGATGACGGGAGGAGACTGAAAGAGAAAAGGAAAGAAAGACGGAGACAGTGAAACTCAAAGAGAATGAGTGAGCCAGAGAGGAAGGAAATTGAGAGAGACGGGGGGGAGAGAGGAGACCGAGAGATGATTGATGGAGCCAAAAAGCCGATTTCTTGCTTCATCTGATCTGCATTACTCTGCAATCAGCAGACGCACACACACACACACACACACACAGGCACGCGCACACACACATGCACACACCTTGCAATCAACACACAAACACACTTTTAACGTCTCCCTCGCAGACTATAAGTCTGCAATCAACATACAGGTTACTGATCAGAGACTGTCATCAACAACACACACACACACGCTCGCACACATGCACATGCACACGCACACACACACACACACACACACACATACACACACACACACACACACACACACACTGTCAGTTTAAGCTGGTGATGAAGTCAGTACTCATCTACCTTGGTGCAGATAGCTTTGATCTTCACACACACCGATGCTTCCACACACACGCACACACACACACCCCCGCACGCGCGCGCGCACACACACACACACACACACACACACACACACACACACAGCCCTGGGATGATATGAAAATTTAATGTCATGATTATTCTGGCTAAAATAATTGATTCATGATATTATCCAGATAATCAATGAAATATGCTTAAAACTCTTAAAACAACACTAAAACAACACTGTTGGGACTTTTTTTAAATTCTCCCCAAAACATTCAGATTCTTTTCTTGAAACATTACAACTTTTTTCTGAAACATTACAACTTTTTTCTCAGAACATTTAACACAGTTTGCTTATTATTTCCTAACTTTGCACTACACTTACTAACTTACACTAAGTAGCCCTCCTATTTTTACATTTTTAAACAAATATTTGTGTTGCATCACAGATAGGACACTGTAGTAAATTCGTGAGGATAGATAGCGATTATCTGAGTATCTGAAAACATGAAATGCTGCATGCACAGGCCCAGTCTAAATCTAAAATGTTTAAACACCATGTTTTACAGCCACTTTGGGTTTTGTGTTTTGGACACAAATGGCCTTGCTTGCTTTCCGTTTTATTTTCTCTATTGATCCCCGAAGGACAAATTCATCTTTCCGCTTGCCTCCTCAACAGGAAGGTCAAACGGCGCGGCCGGCTCCACAACTGCTCCCCTGGAGCTGCAGGCCTTCACTCTGCTGCTCAAGGACATCACTTTCATTTTGGACAGAAAAACTAAATGCATAGACCTTAAACCAAAAGTCTTTATGCATAATATTATGGACATTCTAAAAATAAAGGAATCACCATTGCATAGATGATGGATATGAATATGGGTATGGGCCAATTCTGATGAAATACATACAATATTAAGCAAACAATGACTGATTATCAATTATCTTTATGTCAGGGGAGTCACACAATCAGATTCCCGAATGTGAACGTGTGAAGAATACATGTTTTGACCTGAGACCTTGTGCAAAATACAATTTTACTGTACAGCTTTTTTTGCAGTGTAAGCACAGTGTTTTTGGGGGTGGATCAATTAATTTGTTCTTCCTCACCATTGCAGGGTTTCTGCAACTCTGACACATTTTTGTTGTTTCTAAAAAGTGTATTCTTTCAGAAATGAGGTGCGTTGTTGATGCAACGGATCTCCCCACTGATATAAATTCATTCATCATTGTCACATAAAAATATAATCGGAAGATGATCTTATTTCAATGAATGGTGCAGTCCTGATTCAGCAGGTCTTCAGTTTTCCTGAAAGTTTGTGGAAGACTTATTAGATGCATGTATTTGGTGTGAGGTTTGGGAATGCTCCCCCCAGAACATTTTATGTTTTCCAATTCAAATTATGCCATTTTACATCATTTTGGTCCATTATTGTTATTATTATTATGAGCACTCATTGTAAATATGGCTGAATCGTTGTCCTTCAGAAATACATGAATCGAGATCACGATTAATCTTGCAGCCCTAGTTACAAACCAATTTATTTTTGGTCAAAATGCTCTGAATTAGGTGCAGAGACTGGAACAGAAGCTGTTCCCTGCTGGTGGAAAAGTGGTATAAGTGTAGAGAGTACAACTTATACATTATGATGCAAACTGGCTGCATCTTTGGAATATACACAACCTTGGTAACTGAATAATGGCATTTTTACTCTGGGTGATGAAACAGTTACTTACATTTCCACAAATATTGTAGTGCATGTATTGTGTTTTACAATAGTGTCCCTGTAGTCGACCTTTAACATGACAGAAAAAACCCCATTACAACATACATTTCTCTGTACTCATTTATAAAAGATTTGCAGCTGCATACAAATACACTGTATGTATTGTGCCTTGTGCTGCATACGCAGTATGCTTGCAGCACTGTACAAACTGTATGTTGATTAACATTAATTTGGTATTTGAGCGCAGGAAAGAACACACATATATGCACATTTACACACACACACACACACATTTACACACACACACTTGCAGACACACACACACTTGCAGACACACAAAACAACGACCCTGCTTAACATAAAGATGATAAATGAGAGCACAGATTTGAAAACATTCAAAAGTCAATGAAACAAATGTCTTTCTCTTAAGCCAATACACACACACACACACACACACACACACACACACACACACACAGAGAATGACTTATTAGCAGTCTAATGTATGTGAAGTCTTTCAAAGCAAATGCATGCAAACACGCGCGCACACACACTCCACGTGGATGAGTGATTAGTAACTTAATGTTAGTGAAGCGTCATCATTTTTCAGTTGAGTGCAGGAGGTTTGTTGGTATGAATTATGACCTCTGTATTGCCATACATCTACCACTCTCTGTTTTTCCTCCGTCCTCCCTCCATCCAGCTTTCTATCTTAACGTGTGTGTGTGTGTGTGTGTGTGTGTGTGTGTGTGTGTGTGTGTGTGTCTCTCTCTTTCTGTCTCCCTCCCTCGCCCCTTCTCATCGCTCATCTCTCCTGCCTGCCTGATCATCATAATCAGATGTGATTTATAGTGACACACACACGCAAACACGCAGACTGGCACACACACAAATCGTTAATCAGATAGTTGTCCTGCGGTGGGCTATCATAATTCTAACGATAACAGAATCTCTGGGAGATTAAAAAAACACACTGCAACAAGATGCTGTCTGATAAATTACTCTCTTTGAGTGGCTTATGTGCACACACACACCCACACACAAATGTACACACACGCACACCTGCTAACAAACTGCTCTTATGTATCTAAAACGACTACATTCATGACAGGACACACACCAATCCTTCATGTCCGTCATTATTTCCTCATACTTTCTGGGCCTAACTCATTGGTGATGTGCTACACACTGTCTCAGTTTAGCTGATGTAAAGATGCTAAATGATGCCATGGTATACTAATGGGATTTATGCTGCGGGCATGCTAATGATCGCCGGTAGCTGATGTTAAAGGTGCAATCAGTAATATTTCACGGGCTCTTTGCACAAAATGAGCGTTATTTACGAGCAGGGGTTTGCAAGTGTTGCTGATCAATGCCAGCAGCTCAGCAGCCAGCGAGGTAACAGAGGAGCTTTCAAACTTTCTAAAGAGGCAGGTCTGTTTAGAAAGCTTGTATCCGTGAATGTGAAAGTAATGGCAACTGGGGAGATTATTAGGCCTTGGAGGACTTCTGCACTCTATTGAACTGAATGATTTTCTGTTCCAAAATGAAAAAAAGCCACCATTTAAAATAACTAATGCCTGCCCGCCCTGCATGCTTGTGGGTATGAAAATAAGACATTTAATGGGTTTGCTTTGACATTACTGGTGATTAGAAAATCTTTGCTCCAATTTTTTTTTCTCAATTTATTTTGAGAGGCAAGTGGCTTTTCAGATATTCACTGAATAAAAATGGACTCACAAAGACTCGGAAGCTAAAGTCAAAAAAAGTTGAACACTTGGAAATATATCAGGGTTTTTCCTGGCTCAGAATGGGCCTTTGGGGGGTGACTGTACAAATATATGTGCGAAATATAGCGTCATGTGGATTAGAGTTGAGTTGACTGTTGGACGTCAAAGACATCATATTTATGTTTATGTTCTTCTTGATTTGAATTGCTATTTTTATTCTCAATTATTAGAATTTTGGTGCTGCTGATTTTCCTTTGGGAGGCGCTGAAAACTCCTCTACACAGGAAAAACCCGCCCATATTTACGTTATTTACGTTTACCTACGTTTGAGGTATGAGGACGGAAATGCTCCTGTGGGTCGTATTTCCTGTCACCACTAGGGGCACTAATTTAGTAAACGCTCCTCTGGGTCATGTCAGAGGGTAGGAACAAATTACCTATGTGGTCATATGATTTGGAGGACTTGTTGTTGGAAAGATACCATGGAAAATTTGTGCTCAAAATAAGGAATTTTAAAACCCCTTGTCTTTGACAAGCTTGGCAGAAAGCATACTCTGCACAGATGTATTAAATGACTGAGGTTTTTTTTTAGGGGGAACCTTGACAGACATCTTAACCAGAAATCCTTTTCCCACCACCTTGTTACCATGAAAGATAAATAACACAAAGTAGTCTTATTTTATAGACTATCGATAAAACTTAACTTTAAATTTTACTGCCAGCCGATATAATGAAGCTATAAGAGAGGGTAAAGGAGGGGAACAGTCGAAGGAACAGCAGACCAAGCAAAAGAGAGGGGGACGGAGTGAGACAGAATAGGAAGATAAAAGGGAGGAGAGGGAGGCAGGGGGAGGAAACATTCAGATGGAGTAAATGGACTGCATTTTATATAGCGTTTTTCTACCTTATCAGACAAAGAAAGCACTTTACAATTCAGCCTCTCATTTTCACGCATGCACGCACACACGCACGCACGCACACATGCACTCGCACACTTGGGGTTCAGTGTCTGGCTCAAGGACACTTTGACATGAGCCAGGGATTGAAACTCCAACCCTGTGATTAACAGACGAGCCGCTCTACCTCCTGAGCTGCGGCCGCCCCCCCCCTGACAGATTCTTTTATCTTTTACTCAGAAATGTGTCTTTTTACGGGGCCTTTTTTATTTGTATGACAAATTTTTGGGGTTGTGGTTTTGAATTCTGTTAAGTGTTCTTGCCTTTCTCGCTTTCTCTCCATGTCAGTCTCTCTATATTTGCATCTCTTTCACACAGAAAAGTGAGGCCGTATGAATGCATCCAAACTGAAAGCAAGCAGGTGAAAGCACTGACACAGACAGGACTCTGCTCGGAGCTCTTTTGTCAGGTTGCAATTTTCCATCTTGTGTGAGAAATTCGCCTCAAACGACAGAGCAAAAGCCACTGAGCTTTATTTCACTTATTTCCTCTATCAATTGAATCTTGTGTGAACAAATCATCCCTGACTCCAAAAACATGAACTCGGTGTATCAATCGTGAAAAATGACACATAGTTAACTCAAGGACAAACATTTCAGTCGGTCCCACACTCTTCATGTTGGAGACCTCCAATACAAAAACCACAAACACATGGGTACATTTGTTTACAACAGTTTAGTAGAAAATAACACAAGCTAACACTGTACTAACCATATCTTAACCGTAGTTTATTTGCACAACCGCAGTCTTTTTCTAACCCTAACTGCATCGTGTATTACCATGTGCAGATATTATGGAGTGAAAACTTTGCAGAATCATCTAATACCAAGCAGCAACCTCTGGGGCTGAAAAATGAAGCAAACACGGAAGTGTCAAAAACTGCAGTTCCTTGTATGGCCACTTAAGGCAGAGTCCAAAAGCGAGTTAATCCCCATAGACCCCCGTGTTAAAATGCCCAACTTTACAGCAGAAATAAACATGTTTACAGCCTGATACAAAAATGGTCTCTAGAGCTAATTTCATCGTTCATGACAACTGTACAGTGGATGTGTTTTTTATAACTCACCCATTTAAATGGGAACCCCAATAGCTCACCTAGTAGAGCGGGCGGCCCATGTACAAAAGGCTCGGTGCTGACTGCATCGGCCCGGAGTTCAAATCCGACCTGCGGCCCTCTGCTGCATGTCATCCCCTCTCTCTTCCTCTTTCCTTCAGCTGTATCTGTCATAAAGGCAGAAAAAACCCCAAATAATCTTTAAAAAAAACTCACACATTTAATTTCTATTAAGGCTTAAAGTTCTGCATGAATTAAGGTCATGGCTGTGACAGGTGGGCTTCATTCAGCACGCTTCAGCTCCGTCCACGCTCCACCAACTCCATTTTTTAGAGTTAGGTGGAGTCAGGCTGTGTGTTTGTGTGTGTCTGACGTCCGAGAGCAACACACACAGGCTCGTCTGTGTCCCTCTCTGTTCAGACACAATGGACAAATATGTGGATAATAACGTCATTTTAAAAGCACAAACAGTAATGACACTAGGTTATTTCTAATACAGTGGATGAAATGTCATCATGTGGGGGGTAAAAATCGGAGGAATGTAAACACAGAACAGCAGGGAGAGGGGAGGAACATCACAAGGCTTGGCACACAGGATGCATATTTGATCATTTATCACATCAGATCATGTATAACATGTGTTTTACATGGTTTATAATAGATTATCAGTGTGTTTTCATGCCAGATTCGCTCGCGGCACGCAGAAAAAATAGACCAGACGCCGAAATGAGCCGTTCACGGACCTCCGTGGTGCGGTGCATGCCATGTAAACAGCACAACTACTTAACATGGGCACCGAATGAAAGCGGGCAGAGCTCCCCGGCGCTTCGCAGCAAATCGTGGCAGTTCCACGCCTGATGAAAACCAGGCGTAGTACTGACATTCATGTCTGGCGATAGTTTTGATAAATCAGTCAGCATGCTCCAATGTCCTCATGGAAACACGAGTTGCCACTTTGAGCTTTGGTGAGCTGAACTTCTCAACATTTCACACAGCCTTGTTCACTGGACTGCCCAGCTTGTTTTTGGGCAGCAGAGTTTTGCTTTACGTCAGAATCTTGTTTGTGACTCCCGAGCTCCTTTGACTGGCATGGACGACATATAAACACACCTGGAGTCACAGCTGTATTTCAGCTTTTTAATCTATCCTTTCTCTCTCTTTCTCTCACTCACACACATGCTGTGTTTATGTGAGTGGCAGATATACAGTAAATGTGTGGTGAATAGTAACACTAACACACCCATGATAGTTTTTCTCCCCTTGTCTCTCTCTGGCTGTCATTGCACAGCAAATGAAAATCATGGCAGGAAAGCTTGAGTTTGAATCTCTTTTGGGATACCCCGCAAGAAGCAACAACACTCATTGTTATGCCTGCCCCTGTCTTGTGGTAAAGACGGAGAGAGAGGGAGAAAGGATCCTGTCTTCTCCCACTTAACCAGGAGGAAATCAAAATCTCTCCTGGTGAAACCATGGATTCTAATTTCCAGAACATTTCCTTTCCATTTCCTGTTATCTGGCTTTTCTGCTTCCCACACATGGATGCACACACACGTGTGTAAACACACACACAATGGTGTAAAAGTTTTAATTGATCTGTGTGTCAGTCAGAGCGATGATTTCCCTTTGGGTTATTTCCCAGCTTCTGTGTTTCTGTGTGCTGAGTTTTTTGGCATTCCTCCATCTCCTCCTGTGCTGGAAAATTGTCTTTGTTATTTGATTTCCAATCAGAAACAGAAAGCACCTCTCTATCTTCCTTTATTTGTCACCTTTTGCATCTCTCCTTATCTTTCTCCGACTTCTCTTTTTTTCTTTCCATCCCTTCCACCTCCATTCGACTCTCTCCCATTCATCTTTTCTCTCTTTCGTTTTGATGTTTCTCCCTCTATAAATCCACCCCTGTCATCCGTAATCAGGTATTCTCTCCGCCTTGTCCTGGTTCCACATCTGGGAGCATGTGATGTGATGTGATTTGATCCTGATCTCCGTTTTCGTTTAGCCACTTGATGACTTCATCTCCTTCTCATCACTGGATGTGGAATTCCTTGTGTCTTATATGCTACTTGCCAAGTGGCTCCCAGGCTCACTCAGCCGTGCATAAGGCCTCTACAGTGGATGACTATTGGACCATTGGATTACCACCTGGCTGTCTGCATGTCGCCCCTGTAACCTGGTAACAACATTGATTGGAGGCAGCGATAGAAAGCGGTGAAAGTGTTTTTTTTTCCTCTTTTCTCTCTCCATCGTGCACTCTGTGACCCAACCTCCCCACTTTGCAGATGTGGTGGATAGTCTGTTCTAGGCTGGGACCATTCATCTTAATTCATCTTGCTGTGTTTCATTTCTGGAGATAATACTGTTTGGTCTCGTGCCATTCCTTGAATTTGTCTGATGATTTCGGCGTCGGCCCTTACCGACAGAAGTTTCAGAATCTTGTCATCTTTCCAGTTAAGACATTTTCATTGCCGTCTTCTTCTTTTTCTTCAAATATTTGTCTTGTGGTTTCACGACAGCCGCATGATAGAAACATCATCAACATGGCCGGATAATGACGGCCTGTATTCACACATGAGCTCAATCGGACGTTACACAGAGTTTGTACTATAGGGAGCTGGCAGGGTAAAGTCTGTTTAATTTGGCCCTCACATCTCCTCCGGGTAATGTCTGGGTAAGTTCAGGGTTGCATGTGTGAAAGGGACTTAAAGTTGAGCTGCAACAGAAGTTTGAGTGTCTATAGCTTCTGTGCAGTGACGTGTTTCCCAGTCAAACAGTAAATTTTAAAACCTTCGCATTTGATTGGACCTCTGAAGAGTGGGCGGGCTTAGAGTTCAGCGCAGTACGGAGCTGCAGAGGACTGTTAGCTACCGTTAGCGCTGTACTAACTGCTAACAGTTGCAGATTGATTGACGGGTGGATGTTGTTATATTATTGGTTGAAATCAGTTAGTAGCTTACGTACGCATTGTTTGTTTTAGAAATAATGGATTTTGATCATTT
This sequence comes from Heterobranchus longifilis, assembly GCA_028570985.1. Classification (NCBI taxonomy): domain Eukaryota; kingdom Metazoa; phylum Chordata; class Actinopteri; order Siluriformes; family Clariidae; genus Heterobranchus; species Heterobranchus longifilis. Next base: position 5,409 of record JAOVVB010016137.1, on the reverse strand, counting down.
TTGATATAGAAATACAAAGAAATGCCATTTTTGCACATATTTTTTGGAATATATTGTTAAATAGGTGCACAACATGACCAGAGATGTGATCTAAAAGGGTTGAAAATGCATTTTTCATTTCAGCTCGAAGATTGACGATGCTAAGACTGAATTGTCAGCCCTTTTTTTCTCATTTTTGCAAGAATATCAAATTATTATTACTGAGGAAAGAACTTACTTTATTAAACCATTACTAATACTTTTTAAGTTTGCATGGTGTGAGGAAGAACTGAAAGCTGACATTGTGAGAGAACAGGGTTGTATGACCTTGGAGCGACATGACGGCACATTGGTAAAAACAACTTTTCTGCAGGACACAGAAGTTCCACAAGTGGTGTCCCCATAAAAGAGGGCCGGTCTTCAGGGTCACAACAGTTCAATGTGGAGGAAAGAGAGAAAAACAGACAACAGAAGGGCACAGAGACGGACAGAGGGGAGGGCAAAACCTCATCAAAAAGGCAAAAAAGATACACAAAGTTTAAAAACAGTTTTATGAAGACAAGAAGCAGAAAAAGAATGAGACAGAGGGAGGGAGGAAAGGGGTGGAGGCCATGCATGAAAACAACAAAAAAAGTTAAAAAGAACAAGAAGAAACCTTACCACAGAGAAGCCGGTTGCATGTTCAGATCTTTAACTGCTGGTCAAAACAACTACATACATAAACACACACACACATCCACACATGCAGAGCCCGACACACTCGGAACAGGGTTATTCTAAGCGATAATGGCTTTAGCAGTGCTGAGGACTTTTTGGATTTTGATTCTGTGGCTGGGAAGCTCTGAACCCACAAACGATGACAGTAACTAGCTGGTTCTGAGGCATGAAAAGCCAAATCATCTCCGTCATATTCTGCACAAGTGACAATAATGGACACAGCTTTTATTTCTCTTAATTTCAATTACAGGTTAACTTGGCTTTTGGTCTATAGTGCGGGGCATGACTTAACCCATACTTCCTACTTCCGGAGCCCTTGCTCAGTCCACACCTGTCTACAAACCTTCATTTTGATCTCAACTACACACCTATAAAGCAGGGGTTCCCAAACATTTTCAGCTTGAGACCCAAAAGAGAAAGTTGGCATCTCACCGGGACCCAAACTTACAAAAATACATCATGAATTGCCATGATATTCATAAACTACTGATAAACAACACACCATTTACATCACATCTTAATCACATTTGGAAAGAGGATATTATCATTAAAAATCTAAATGCACACAGCATCTGAGATGAAATTGACAAAAACAGAACACATGTTTTTTAATTAGGAAAAATAATTCACATTTCATAGCATTGTTATGCATTTTACTCTGCCGGTTGGCGACCCAATAAAAAACGACTCATTTTGAGTCCTGAGTCCCTAACTTTTGGAAAGACTGCTGTAAAGTATCGTGACTGCATCTTGCATAGTAGTGACGATATCACAGTGACAAAATCTGTCCACAGACACAAACACCTGCAAAGTACTCACAAGGAGAAAATAATACCAGCGGCGCTGTTGCGGCTGGTAAAAATATAGACATAGATATACATCAGTTTGGTTACTAATGCAAGAATGAATCAGAGCAGAGTGGGAAATAAAACTCCCAGAGATACAAAATTAAATGACATAAATATGTTTGTCCTGTATTTATTAGGAAACAAAGCTGCACAGGAAGCATTTTTATTTATTCATTGAGTGATTAATTCCCCTCTGAAAGCTTTCCCAACCTGCATCTATAGAAATACGATAAACATACCAGCACATTTCACAGTGCACAATGTCTGTTTGATTGCATTCATGATGACTTGCTGGGCCTGAAATGTTTCAGTAATTTGTTGTATTAAATGAGACATCTTCTTCTTCTCACTTCTGGTAATTCTGCAATGATGATTTATTTATTTATTCATTCATTTATTCATTGATTACTTATTTAATTCTGTAACCACAGGCCTTTATTTATTCATACACACAGCTAGAAATATGAAGTTTACTCTTCTGCACCCTTCTGTTACACCACCTGGCATTAAAATGGATTTTGGGTGATCAGATTGCAATCAGATCAGTGTGTGACCACATGAAAGTTCAGGTGTAAATGCGGCCAAAATGCACTGAGGACAGATTGTGATCCCATCAGCCAAAACCACCTGCGGAGGTGGTCAGGTTGTTGAAGACAAGTGTAAATACAAATGTGTTTTCAATCCACATACAACAACTACCAGCACCGGCCTCAACAACGAGCACCACACCAGCGAACGCACAACTTTCAGCCCAGACATGAGAACTTCTCCCTGCAGCAACAAGAGAAAAGTCCCGTTAGAGAAATCAAATAAAAGTAATCACAGTGCAGTGCAGTGTTGGTGCTGGGAGCTGAGGCAAGAGCAGACGGTGGACGGGTTTAAATACTTATGGCTCATAGAATAATGAATACATGGGAAATAAAGAGCCCTTCTTCTGTAGATTCTTCGTGTGGCGAAATATTGGTGGATCAGAACTCCATTCAGAAAACAAGTATTTTAAAAGTTGTTTACTTGTTGTCTCATGGACAGACGTGACAAAGCATAAATTCAGACATGTTACTAATCTTCATCATGATATAGTTATTTCAGTGTACTTTTGATCCATTTATTGCAATTATATCACAGCAAAATCTGTGTATTTTGGGTACATACCGCTATAGAAGCAGCCGCGCCATCATGCCCTCCAAACTCCATTCAGAAAACAAACATTTTAAAAGTTGTTTGCTTGACAAAGCCTAAATTCATACTTTTTACAAATCTACATCATGCTGTCGTCATTTCGGCGTACTTTTGATCCGTTTATTGTAAATAAAAATCAGAATCTGAACCTCAAATAGCGCTGGAACCAGCAGCCATCCCAACCTAATATTACTTCCTGAAGAAAGTAGTATCTGGGACTTCCACAACAGGTACAATAGAGGTTATTTCCACCATGGTTAATGACAGAAAAGTTATAGTTGCATCACCCAAAATAAACACAAATGATCCCGATATCATCCCGCGATCAAACACACATGATACAGCATCTCTGTAAAAGTTTAATAGAAAGAGAAGCATCTGTATTTTTGATGGTATTGAAATTCATAGCGTCAGGATTTCTAAATACCCTGGTATACTGTAATACTGTGGTACTGCCCAAGCCTGGTTTGATCAGGAAACTGAACATGTAAAACTCAGCTGTCCACTCAACAGCCTTAAAAGTGCCCTTCAGTTGAGGGTCCAGTGTCGACACAGTCCATGTCGTGGCCTCCATGTTGAGAAGCTGTGTGTGTGTGTGTGTGTGTGTGTGTCTGTGTGTGTGTGTGTGTGTACATGTGTGTGTGTCAGGGAGTTGTTTGGAAACTAAATTTCACAGGGAGGCCCTGTCTCTTTTCTGTGGTTAGTCTCTCTCTCAACTCCCCTCCTTCTTTTTGTCTCTCTATCAGTCGATCTGTTTGTCTGTTGTGGTTGGTGCTCAATTTAGCCTGAGGACAACCCAACTCTACACACACACACACACACACACACACACACAGGCACAGTATTTTGGCATTGAGCTCAAACAAAACCACAATGGTCCAGCCCTGGGCAGCACAGCCAAGATGGACTGACCACTTTGACGTCCGTCTGGACACACACATGCATGTGCACACACACACACGCAAACAGAGAAGAATGGGATAGAATATCATTTAATCTGTGTGATGACACAGTGTTTCATGTTGTCATCTGTTAAAGAAGATTTCAGGAGAGAAAAAAAAGCACAGTAAGATCATTGTTTTGGAAGTGTAGCTGTAAGATCCATCGGACATCGTCTCGTATGATGGATACTCTCAGTGAATATTTTTAGGAATCAAATTCAGATATGACTCAAGCTTGGAAACACAAGACGGACCCATGGCCTTGCTTTGCTCCAAAGAAAAAGTGGGGAAAAGTATTTCTTTACTTATTGACGTGTTTGAGTGGGCACACCACACCCTGACACACACACGCGCACGCACACACACACACACACACACACACACGCCCTGTGCAGGGCCCCAGCTAAAAGCAGAGGGGACTGTTTCCTGTCTGTGGGACCACGCCCTGAGTGAAAGAAGGAAAGAGTACAGGGCACTCATGTACTTTGGCAAATACAGTTTATCTGTGTCCTGTGTGGTGTAAGAGAAAATCAGATACAATAGACTGATAGTATAAGCATCTAATCATGTGTTCCACATGTAAGATATTTCACATATTCATAATGTTTTGCATAAGTTGTGAGACAATGTGACAGTATGTGTGGGATGGTGATGATTTCTTTCTTTTTTAGGGGGACGGGGCTTTTTGCCTTTATTGATAGTGCAGCTGAAGGTAGACAGGAAAGGGGCGAGCATTAGTTTATGGAGTGCACGCTCTACCACTGTGCCATCAGTGCACCCCGACCTTCAGCTTTCTAATATCAAGGTCAATGGTAGGGTTGCAGTGATACACCAGTTTCACGGTATATACTGTGGTATGACAATCAACTGCTATCATACCGTGTACATTTGCTTATCTATGGTATTGAAAAAAAAAGTTTGATTTATTTTCAAAAGGGAGACTTTTTACACTTTTCCCCACAACTTTCAGTTGTGTGTTTGATCAATTGGTTTATCGGTGCAGTATTTTGAAAGGCAGGGTCATGAGTGACATCATGTTAAGTTTCCGTGTCTAATGTAGAGAAGTGTGTTTAGTGTGTAGAGAGTATTTGCTCCTCGAGTGTCATGTTTCACTAACTTTATTTTTGATTTTAGCGTGTAAGCAATCGTAAAAACTGTAATACGATAATGCCCCTCATGCACATGTGTGGAAGAAGTTGCCTGGCCCTGCACAGAGTCCTGACATTAACCCCACCCACCTTTGGGATGAACTCGAACACCGACTCAGATCCAGGCACCTTAACATCAGTGGTGACCTCACTAATGCTCGTGTGGGCAGATGGAGTAAATCCTCCAAGCCAGGTTCCAAAATCATGTGGAAAGCCTTCCCGGAAGGGTGGAGGCTGTTATGGCAGCATATTAATGCCCATGGTTTTGGAATGAGATGTTCAGCACTCACATATGGATAAAATATCCGGCTGTCCACGTATTTTTGTTTGGATGCCCACTTACTTTTGGGCATGCAGTGTATTTCTCCAGTTGTCTTTTGTACTGTGCTCATCATTAGGTGAAGTCACCTGCTATTACAGTCATGAAAGATTAAGATTAAGGATATTTGTATAAGTGATAGAGCAGGTCGTGTATGATCCAAAAATAACTTTTTGTCATTTTTGGACCAAAATAAAGTTACGGTCTTTTGCCTTTGCAGGGTGTGTGTGTGTGTGTGTGTGTGTGTGTGTGTGTGTGTGTGTGTGTGTGTGTGTGTG
>JAOVVB010016136.1:0-31390 GCA_028570985.1 Heterobranchus longifilis | reverse complement strand
CCTTAAACATATGATGTGATAAAACCTGTCTGTCTGGATCTGGATTTTTGAGACTGTTGTTGGCACACTGCAGTTTCAAGGCAGAAATTGTCAGCATACATGTTAGCATGGTTAAACATGTGATTTTCACAGGAATGGCTCTTTAATATATACTTATCTTTGTTTTCACAGTCCAAACACGACTGTGAGATGTGGGCGAGAGCTCCAGAAAATGATACTAAGTGGATGTTGAGTTCTCATTGTTGAAGGAATAAATAAAAAAGAAGAACCACAAGCAGACAGTCAATCAGACAGATTTCAAACCCCCACATCACATTAGTCAAACTTATACCAGCGACATGATGGAATACTTTCATATGCAGTAATGAAATCCAAGCAAGTGGAATAATGTAAACAGTTACTGTGGTAATATAAGCTAATTAAAGCACAATACAGCCTGATCACGTAGGAAACGTCTGCCTCGTGTTGTGGTGGTGCTGTCAGTGGGTGAACTGTCATGCTGAACTACAAATCAAAACCTACACTGAACAGTCGGTATCTGCTGGAGAACTGCTGTTAACCCTTGCATCAACTAAGAATCCAGTTTAAGAACGTTACACTTCATGGATTGGAAAAAAACAAAAAACAAGTCTCCCAAACCATACGACCATATTTGTTGTTTTTTTCTTACTCCCTGACACAACCCAAATGAGAGTTTACTTAAATAGCGCCCCTCGTGGTGGGAATAAATACAAACCATATGGCCGTTTTCACCCTCATACCTAAATGTTACGTTCGTGGTTTTAATGTTAAAACAGATGTTTTGGTAGGTTTAAGTTTAGGCAACAAAACAACTTGGTAGGGTTAGAAAAAATGTCATGGATTGGGTTCAAATCTGTATATTTGTTAAATTAAATATGCAGACTGTGACGTAGACCTGGTTGTTACGCTCTGGTTCAGTTAAAAATAACTCAACCCAACATGAGGGACACAAACATCTATAGACTTAGTCCGAGAGACTGAGGACCCTGCATTGCAGAACCAATCCAAAGTCTTTAGGGCGGTCCTTCATATTGAGGGCGGTGACGTGCAGAAGTCGTGTGCTTCACTGTCGTACCAGCAACACATGTATTACGAGAGCTCCACTGTCTTGTGGACTGAGCACTCAGTCGATAAAACGGAATCAAATAATCGAACGTTGCTCTGGACATCCATTTTCAATGTTTTAGAAAGCTCTCTCCATGATTCGCTATATCTCTAGTTTGTTTCACTATGGAGGAGAAAAGGGGGAGCGCACCATTTCCGATAAGGCGTGTCCTTTGCATGGTCCTTTGCCAAAATGTAAGGGCCGTTACTTTATTACCAGCCATTCTTGCCGGTGTCCAAGTAACTACCTTGCATTAAAAGTCCCGAGACGATCGGTAGGCAGAGATCTCCGATTGTCTGGTATCGCGAGACTACTTCTCCCCTGATTTCACCTCACTTTCCAAAACTAGACTTGCAGATTGTACTGTCAAAGTTCAACTAAATAAAAGCACACTAAATACCTACAACAAGTAGTAAGATCTCCTTTGTAAATATTTTGGTAAATAAAGGGTTAACTATTCACACAAAAACCAGCTAAACCAGTTTAAAGGCCTAGAAGGAATGTGAAAAATATGTTTGAGTTAACTATTACAGGCTTTCCCCCCACAGCACTATAGAAGAGCAGGACAATCCACATTTCCAGAAGTTGGCACTTTGATGACAGAGCCAGGGGACAGACAGGTACATTATGTCCCGCACAGAGCTGCATGCTACTCTAACACACTGGGAAGGGATTGTGTAGCGGGGGCAAAAGAAAGTCCTCCTCAGTGGGACTTATCTGGGGAAGTAAAGAGCAGCTCTGGAAATATCAATAGCTCCGCTTCAGTCAAGGGAACATGCTGATTCAACACTTTTCTGTCTCCAGGAGAACATAGTTCAATAATAAACAGCTTACTGTTGATGCAAAATGACAATGCTATGCGGTCTCCAACTATGAATGCCAGAATATGTGGGTAGGGCACATATTTTAATTACCAGTGAAATATTTTCTCTCTGTGCTCTAGCGTAGCTGCTGTTCAGTTGCATTAAGTGATCTGAACCTTCCTTTCATTACTGTTGTCTTTTCATACCGATTGGCATAATTACAGAGGCTTTTAGCGCTTCATCTCTTCACTCCTTTGAGGCAGAACTGATCATTTAAAACCCACAGACTTATGTGTAATTCTGTTAATTCCTACCATGGCTGTGATTTGGCAGAAAAGGCACTGATGTAATAGCTCAGCACTTCAGAGTCAGTATCGTCATTCATGAATGTGACAATACTCTGGTGAACCCCAACACTTAGGTCTGACCCCAACAATGGGCCACCGAAATGCTGTGACAGCAAACATGGTTAAACAGAGAAAAGAGGAGTGACGCAGGTGTGTGTATGTGGTAAAGAGCAGGTGGATAATATATAATCACTGGCATTTCATTTTATCCCTGTCTGACATTACTGTTGCAAAACTCCCAATTATTATTGTTTGATATTGAAATGCAGTTGTCCTCTATTATCAGAGAGACTGCATGACTTATCATCTTATACTGCCTATTAGAAATAGGCCCACATGTTGACAAAAATTTGATTTTCTATGCCAAGAAATACAACAATGCACCACAGTCACCAAGTTGTTTAAGAGGCTGTCTGCAGTATATTTTCCTCCATTTCAATAGAAAAATCTACTTTTGGGACTCAATCTATGATGCAAGATCAACCGTTTATGTGCAGCTCTTATGCTAATATACTGAAAGGATGCCATGCATTAAACACACAAAAAATGTTATCCAGGCATGTCGACTTGCTCTGGACTTGGGTGTATCAAAAGTCAAGATTTTTAATTGAGTACAAAAAGTTTTACAGAATTCAATTTTTTTTTTAAATTCATGCTGTTTTTATATAAATGCTCTGCAGTTGATAATAACAACCTTTTGTACCCATTCTCCAGAAGAGGCTGCATTAGAATACTGTGTAGTACAAGTGGTATGCATAATTTGGCAGAAGTGCTTTTCAGTGGAATATTTGCTCAGTCTTCCCAGTAAATAATAAACTTTCCATAAGAGCATATGAGTAAATGGGGCGAGGTGATGATGAGTGCATATAGGCTGTAAACCCATATTACATTACATTAAAACATCCAAAGCTCAGAATTCTATAGACGTAGGAGTTTCTCAATCTAACTTGGGTACAAAACCTGTTATACTCGAGTGAAACTCTAAATGCTTTATGATGATACAGCACTAAAAACATCATATACTGATCAATGACAACTTTCTTTGGATTTATGCAGTTTTGTGCATGTGCAAGTCTTCGCATTAAGTGCTTTACAATTTCTCCTCCTAAAACCTAAAAGTGAACAAGAATTCCCTCCCTGGAGAAATACACTCAAACCAAAAAGTGCTGCAGTTGGCATATATTAAACTGCTCATTTAACAAGGCGATCAAGCTTTCAATACTTCCTCTGCTGTGTCAGGCATGTTTCCACACTCTGAGCTTGATTTAAAGAATCACAGCACACATCCATTATAGCTCGCCCCAAAAGTGATGATTGTGCCTATAAGGCCTGAGCAGCAGTTGATTTGATATGTTTAGCTTATAACAACAATTTATCCAGTTTGGGATGATGACTATAATCAACAAACAACACAAACTGATTCAAATGCAACAGGGCTGAAAAAATTATGACATTTAATTAAACAATTAGAGAAAAAAATAACTATTTTGTCATTTCAGTCATTTTTTTCAAGCTTAATTGCCAAACATGTTACCTAGTTGTAGCTTCTCAGATGTGAGGTTTTGGTGCTTTTCTTTGTCTTATGTGATAGTAAATTAAATATCATTGGGTTTTGGACGATTAGTCAGACAAATCAACCAATATCAACACATCACCTTTGGCTTCAGGAAATTGTGATTGCCATTTTTTTTTTTTTTTACTATTCCCTGACATTTTATACACCTAACAATTAACCCGTTAATTGAGAAAATAAAGGCTAATAAAATTAATAATTAGTTGCAGCCCTAAAATGTTGGGAACTTTTTATTTACTTTTCTATCAAAACGTATTTTACTTTTGATTAATTTCTTCTTTTGTAAAATGATGATGACATCATTATTATTATTATTATTGTTGTTGTTGTTGTTGTTGTTGTTAATAACATTTTGTATCATTATTGTCATATTGTTGCCATAATAGCCTAGTATTATACTAATATGGTTTTACAAAGAATTTGTGACTATAATACCAAAAGAAAATCACTTCAACAATACCTAACATTAATGACAATGCCAGCTGAAAGCAGCAGTAAGTCAATCAGTATATTCAGTGTATATTGTGAGGATGTTACATGTTTAGCCCTGACTAGAAAACAAAAGCACCATCATCATCAACAACAATAAACAAACAAACAAACAAACAAAGGGAGAGCTGTTGGTTAATAACATCAGGAACACAGGCTAACGTTAGCAGATGTGTGGCAGTTTATTAAGTGATCAGGCTAGCGAGCTGTTTTGCTAGCTATCTCCACAGCTATGCATAAAAAATGACTGACTGCAGAGCTGACACAGCGTGTGAATGCAAGATAACTTACCTTGGGCTTATACAGCCACTTTCGAAAGCGGTTCATCGTTACCTCGCCACCTTCCTTTGTCACCGACCCCTCCTCTCCTCTCCTGTACCTGTGTGTCTGACAGTATCAGCGCTTGGGTTGCTAAGCTAGCTAGCGGCTGGTGGGTTACAAACACGCAAAATGTACCAAACACAATGTACGGTAAGTTGTCCTGAACGTTACAACACGGCTCTGAAAGCATACAAAGGAGATATTCGAAAACAACGACTTATTTCCATCTTCCCTGAATCCCGAGGTTGGCTGCCTGTCTCCCCCGCCCGGCCACTTTCCAAGCCCCGACGATACAGACAAGCGGAGCACCGACGGCTCTGCTGTTCTCTGCCCCTCTAACGTTACTTGATGACAGTCACGTTGACAACATTCGCCTCCCACTTTCCCAGGAAATGATGCCTTCAGGTGCTGCTCCCAAATACCGTGCTCCCAACCGCTTTTAAATATGATACACAACAGCTGTAGCTCAGCATTGTTGATTTGATTTTGATTGTATTTGTTTACACATAGGCCTATGTAAGAAAATACAAATTAATAAACACAGAGAAGAGAAAATGCGATGGAGAGGTGCAAAAAAAACAACAACCTCTGAGGGGCTTGATCAGGGCAATCTCCAATAGCCTATGCCATAATGCATTATAAAAAGAGAAAAAATATTAAAATAAAATGATGTGAAAGAAAGACAAGAGATAAGATTGCACACGCTAACAGTCATACATATACTATACTGCTGACTAATTATTAGTCAGCATCTTATACAGATACTCCATAAGGATAACATTGTGGAGATAAAAACAAATAGCTGTTTTAAATTGTACAGGAGCTAGTTTTAAAATGTGAGATGGTAGAGGATTCCATATCACTGAACCTCTGTAATTTAAACCAAACTGTAATAGAGATGTTCAACAGATAGGAGGCCTGAGTTTAGAGTTATTTCTTGTAGAATAATTGTGTAATTGATGACTGTAAGAATACTCTTCATGAAAATATGAGGGAAGGGCCCTGTTCAATGTTGCAGTGGTTATTTATTTATTTGTTTGTTTGTTTATTTTAAGATATTTCCCAGGCATGTTTATCTATAAAATAAATAATTGGCTGTTAATAATTCTTCCTGTTATAGGGGTGTTAATCATAAGTTTCATCTGGATACCATGGGCTATTATATCGATTCTTGGGACAATGATATGATATGCCTATTTGCTGATCACAAAGCCACGATACGATTTCGATTAGATTAAATTCAGGAGCCTGTGATCGTTATGAGACCATATCATTTGCCCATTTAAGATAAGATAAGATAAGATCAACTTTATTGATCCCTGCCACAGGGGGGATTCACACGTTACAGCAGCTCAAGAGTTTACAAAAGCAAAGGAAAAAAGTGACTGGGTGATAAACATGAAACCAGATAGAAATAGGCTACAAATAAAATAGAATAAAGATACATACACTAAAATAGAATAGAATAAACTAGGCTATAACACCTTTCAGAATTCTGATTCTGAATTCTGAATTCGGATTCACTTATACAGATATGTAGGCCTACATGCAGGATGAAATGCACAGGGAAAAATTATATTGCACCTATAATTGTAACACATGGTGTGTAGCATTGTACTTGGAAGATACATAAATATATAGCCTATAAATAAATAAATAAATAAATATAATTGCAATTTCTAAAAAATAGACCTCCTATTGTTCACTATAACGTGCCACATTTCTCATGTTTAAGTGCAAATGTTTGTTTGCTTTTTATTAGGTAATTTAAAGAGCTCTTGATGACCTTTCAGTTAGTGCCATGGAAATTTCAAAATAAAGGCATAGCTTTAAGATGGCAAAACAATCTCAGCTCAAGGTCCACCCGCTTCTTCTGGAGCTTTCAGCCGTATCACGCAGTCTTCATCAGCAGAGGGTTGACAGTAAACTGTAGATGTTTATACTAAGACTTCTCATCCATGTTGTCTTAAGACTTGAGCTCCACTGTTCATTCTTACAACTCAATCTTTGATTGACAATTCACTGTTAAGACTTTAGTCTAACATATTTAGCCTATGCTATTTAAAGTAGGCTATAGATGTATTCCAAAGCTAAATTTGTGACCACAGAGTGAAAACCCAGTGACTTTGTTTACATGCCCACGAAAATCAGTTCATGTTAATCAGATTATGGCAGGAAATCAGATGATGCCTCGTGAGACTATAAAACCCCAGTTTGCATGTGATTTGTTCAGTAATCAGCTTTTTAGTCACTTTTCCCCACAACAGTTATTCGTAACAATCACACACAGACCTGCTGCCTTAATCTGGTTATAATTATCAGCGTGCATTTCCTCTTTCCTTGTTGTATTTATCACGCTGAAGCGCTTACTGCAACATTTCCTACAGCACGTGAAGGCAGCGTACGGCTCGCACAGACGTCACGATATGCTACGTCATAATTATTGTTATGGCAGCCAACAAAGGATCGCTGTTAATCTGCATCCGATGGATTAAAACCATGAATGTTTTTTTTTTAATATATTGAACAAAACAGCCCGATGACACCTCTCATTATAGTTCAAATAAATGTTGATAATTCCTGTTTTTGAAAGACACTACTACATTTCTGTTTACGCTAGTGTGTTGCTTAGCAACGACTGAACATGGCAGCGGCTCGCACTGAAAACAAGCCGCTTCTGTGAATCTATGTATCTTTTACAGCAGCAGCAATCACTTTGGTCAAAAAGTAAACTTTTTACACTCTCTATAGGCCTGTATGAGTATTGAGGATACTGTATTTATTTTCTCTCGGCACATATCTTTCCACCACAGTAATCAATCTCCATCAGCTTTCTGCAGATCGACATAGAATGACATCAAGCTATGGATCACTTGCCGAGGAGGCCATTGTGCTGCTCGATAAGTTCACTGCTGGCAGACAGTGTTTGGATGACTTCATGGAAGATGCTTCAAAGGATCTGCAGGTAGGGAGACTCACACCAGTGCCCCAATGCTGCCTGCAGGATTTTATAAATGAGGTGGTATATTGTTCAAATAGGCCTACAATTAAATTGCTTGTTGAATTGAAAAAGAAAAATTGCAAGGAAATTATTTCCAAATAGTGGAGGCCTATTGTGCAGCCCTACTAGCCTAATCCAATGGTTCTCAAACTTTTTCATGCCAAAGACCCCTAAACTGACATAAATTAGAGCAGGGAAGTTTTTGTCCCAGGGCCCGAGATTTTATAGGATTGCTTTGCAGAAAGTGTATGAAACCCATGACCAAAATAGTCATACATTCTGCCATTGTGCTACTTAAGGATGGAATTATAGTGAAAATAAATAATTCCCATTTTTGTTGGGAACCCCCTCAAGGACCCCTGAGGGTCCCCAGACCACACTTTGAGAACCATGGCCTAATCTATAACCTGTCAGTTTATCCTATGTACTCCAAGAATACTTTTGTTTCCCCACTAGCTTATTTCCCCCTCTTAAATTGTTGTAGATTTCTTTCTTTCTTTGCTTTCACAAAAAAAAAAAAAAAAATTGGCAAGGTACCACAGGGGGGACCAATAACCAGTCAGGGGGTACATGGGAAATCAGAAAATACTATCAGAAATAAATACAGCATTGATAATTGGGCACAATTTTCAGACTCTTGTGCAGTGCCCTAATACAGGTGTGTTAGCCTACATGAAAACTGGCACTGCACAAGAGCCTGAAAATAATTTCCTGTTGAATAACTGTTTGGCATAAAAACATTACACAGGCATCAATTATCCATTTAACTTGTTTCATTTTCAATACAAACATTGCAGTGTCTGGCTGCTTGTGCTGACCGCTAAATATCTTATTTGTTATTTGCAGAATATGGATACTCTACATAAGAAGTTCATACTTGATGTCATCTCTGGATGCATTGAGCACAAAAAGTTACTGGATGTAGTTATCAATGTCTTCTATGGCCAGAATGGGAAACGCTTATCTAGAGGTGAACGCAGCCAGTTTGTCGGTAAGTTAATGAACTAAACAAACTTCTACATTCTCATCCAAATTGGAATAAAGCAAGATTGCCACTGACATGTTCATAATACTGTTGTTCTTCAGTTATCTGTTACCTCGCCACATTTTCTCTTGATGACCTTGGACTCGAGCGTTTTAGCAACATTATCAAATCTCTGGACATCAGGAAGATGCACACAGTAAGAAACTCTGATCACAGTAGTGTTGTTGCATTGGGGATAACCAGCAATCAGTAGCCCTCTGTGTAAGTGTGTGTACTGTGTTTGGCTTTAGTTCCTGACTTTCTTCTTCACAAACCTCACCACGTGGATACAAGAAGAGTGGAATAATATCTATGACGCTGCCTATGTGGAGAAACACTGGATTGGCCCTCTGTTAAGGTGAGAAAAGTACAGAAAGATATATATTTTTTTTAGAAGATCAATGTTTTTCCAAAAGACAAGGAATGAAAGCATATTTGTGCTTTAGATGGCGCCCTGAGATGGATATTCTCATGGACCAGCTCGCTGTCAAAATGTCTCGTGGGAGTCAGGTCAAGAAAGCTCCAATCAAAACCACGGAGCCCCAGGAGTTCTCTCTCACCAAACCTAAACCTCGACCTCTGCCTCTGCCTGAGCTCATCCCGCAGCAGGAAAAATCCAAACCAGTCAGCCACATTCACAGTTATATACAACATTTCCATCAGACACTGTCACACAGTTAGTGTCTGTGTGTATAGACAACAGATCATTAAGCTGTGTGTTGTGTCGAGGGTGTGATGGACTCAAAATACTTTTGTTTCATAGGTGCCAAATAGCACATACAGGGCTCCAAAAGAGATGCAGATTATAGAGGAGATCAAACAAAAGAACCATCAAAAGACTGAGGTACAACATCTGCTTTTACCATTATCACCAGAAATGGCTAAAAGGCAAAATATGGGCTGTTATGGGCTTTTAATGCAGTGTTTCCCAAAGTTTTGTTTTTGCAATGTTCCACCTTTTGTAGATAAAAATGCATCCCTGCAATGCATCCACATAACACACTCTTAGACATGTCCTTTGCTTGCAAATTTCTTGAATTTATTTGAAACATTACCTGTATTTAATACAGAACTGCAACTTCAGTGTGCCAGTTTTTATGACTCGTCATATTTTCTTGTCATTGTTTTGGTAGCTGTGACGTTTGGTGAAGATCCATTGTCTTCTTTACATTTATCTGGCATTCCTGTCACAAAATTGTCCATGCTTTGCAGTGCAGCAGAGTCATGCATCATGCATTTATATTTAATATAAACGCACCTCCCAGCCTCCCATCTCCCAGTTTGGAAACCACTGTATTATTGTAATATAAAAGAAAACAAGTTTGACAGAAAGAGTACAGCTACAGCTATATACTGTATGCAACAGTTAAATAAAACGCATACAAACATGACATTACAGCACATTAAAATGTATTTTCAAATGCCAATTTTCAATTTTGTTGAAGTGGCATACGATTACTATTATATTATTATCATCAGCACTTTATTTTTTGCCTCTGTAATGACATCCTATTTGTTTTTCACCAAAGGAGCTGCTCTACGAGGCAAATATGAGGCAGTTCAGATGTGTAAATCCACAGAAGTCTGAACACACAAAGGTAGGATTGTCTGAGCTTTATTTCCCTAATTGATTTGTGACTAAGCTTACTTATATAGATGAAAACCAGACAGTTGAAAGTCAGTTCACATTTCTGATGAACCATCATGTTTTGCATTGCAGAGAGCGATGTCTCAGATTAAGGAGGACTTGGATTTAAAACTGAAGTTTGATTCATTTCATTCCTCTGGACTTCCCTCCAGTTATAAGGTGAGATCTAATTGTTTCATCTGCTTCACTGGATCAGTCTTCAGTATGATAGTGATTAATATGATGTAGGTGTAATATCCACATGGGGGTATTGTTCTGATTCAGACAAACAGCTGGCCCATCAAGCTCAACAGTGCAGCCATCCTGAGGCAGGGGGCACTGTATGACCGTCAAGTGGAGGAGGAGCTGCAAAGGTACAGCACAGCATCTCATCGCCTAATGCTTCACCCATTTATGGGGATTCTACATCTCAATATCCAGGGGCAGCCCTTGGCATAGGCCGTATAGGCGGTCGCCTATAGGGTGCCACCATGTGGAGGGGGCGCCTTGCCAGAAAAATTAATATATGATAAAAAATACAATCAAGGGTGCCCCCTGATCAGATTTTTTTTTTCATGTTTTAAGAAAAATATGGTAAGCAAAGTAACATTAATTTTGGCAGCTATTTAAGTTTTTGTCTTTAGATGAAAATGCTAAAGATAGATGGACAGATTTCGCCGAGGGCTCCAAAAAATGCTAGGGCCGGCCCTGTCAATATCATCAGTGATGACTGCTTTGTGTGACTGGATTGTCTTGTTGTGTAAATAGGGGAGAGCGGGGTCTGTTGGGAAAGGGGGACAGTGAATTTTAGCTTTAGAAAGAAACTATGCCTATACCATTCAGCATGCCCTTTTGTTATTTTTCTTCTACCATACTGTTTTTAGTTATGCCACATACAAAAAACATATGATTAGAAAGCTTATTTTCATCAGATGATGCCAGCTGTCTGATAGCTGTTAGTAACTACACTAGCACAGGAGTCCAAAGTGTTGTCTGCTCTCCCTGGGACAGCTGGGACAGTATTTAGTATAGTTTATAGTTCCTTGTTACAAATCAACAAACAACAGACAAAAACAAGATAAAGGCTTTTCCTAGTTGAATAAGACCAACTGTGAAGTAGTCAGTATTTCTGGTGGTCGGGCAAACACCGATTACATTACTTGCCTACCGTCCCCACCTGCATTTTGTTTTTATAGAAGTAAAACTCATTTCGTTAATTTTCACGTATCAGTGCCCACGTTCATCAAATTAAAAAAAAACTGTAATTTGTAAAATACCAAGCGTCAGGCATGTATACTTAGTCTGCAGCAGCACAAAGTAGCAGGAGTCACGTAGAGAGTAAAGGAGTTTCTAAGGTAATGGCGGAGGATTTGGTGTAAAAGTGAAAAGCAAAAGTGCCTATTTGGCAATATTTTGGATATAAAGCCAATACTAATAGGGGACCTGCTAACGTTAATGAGGTAATCTGTAAACCACAGCCAGTCAGATTTAGAACACAGCCATATTCCAAATCTCAGTCATTTACAAAAATATAATAATTTTACAAATATTTTCTTTTTCTCAAAGAAATGTGTGAACAAGTGACATTGTAAATATAAGGTGTTCAAATTAGGCTGCATTTTTTTCAATTTAAATAATTATTTTTTTGTAGTCCAGAACAAGCTGTCCCAAGTGTCCCGGGAGGTGGAATTTTGGAAAAATGCACTCCTTGTACATTTAACAAAATGGTACCTTTCACATTTGGGTTGGGCTTTGAAAAAACGTGATAAATTGATAGCAGACGCCTCTATCTATTATTATTTACATTACTGTTTAAATAGTCTGTGAGAAATGGAAGATTATTTCGTGTTGATGCAAAAGTGTCCCAGCCGACCCCTCTCTCCCCTACAGTCATTTCTTTGTATTTGTGACACAGAATAGAGCGTCTGGTGGAGGGGGCGCGTGAGCCCTCGTCTTTCCTCCAGTGGCAGAAGGAGATGCGTGAGAAGGACCTTCAGGAGGAGCTGGCCAAGATTGAGCGCAGGCGTCTGGAGGGACGCATCAGTTATGAGGAGGCAGCGATGGCCCGCACACGCTTAATGGAACGCAACCAGAGAACTGCTCAGCTGAAGAAAGAAGAGGTGGGTAAAGATGCCTCGACAAATGATACAAAAAAGGCATTTACAGAAGATTACACAGTGCTTTAAAGTGTGTAACGAGATGGGCAACTATAGACAAAAGTGTGCCTGTTCTCTACAAACACCCTATAAAGAAGTCATTTTAAAAAGGGATTTACAATTATGCATGAATAAAGTGATGTTTTTTTTATGGTTGCTTTGTTGTTTCTTGTAGTCAGCTCAGCTGATGCGGAGATATGCTGAGAAAAGGTTGCAGGAGGAAAAAGAAATGAGAGACTTGGTGCAGCAAGTGGCAGAAGGACACAAGAACTCAAAGACGGCTAAAGAGGAGTTACAGAAATTCAAGCAAAGTATAGGTACGCCTCCAAGTTTGACGTCACGTGTGATACAGTCATGGGCGGATTATGAGACAATGGGCCCCTGGGTGCAGACATGCAAAAGGCCCCACCCCACCACCTCTCCTATATAGGAGCAGGACACTGACTTTATAGTTGTTTAGCCTCTTTTTGTTGTTGTTTTCTCTCTCTGTGGTTTTGTGTCTCATTGTAGTCATTTTGTGCCTCTTTGTGGTTGTTTCTCTTAGTTACTATTTTGGTCTTTTTGTCGTCATTTTGTGTCTTTTTACGTCTTTTTGCGTCTCTTTGTGGTTGTTTCGTGTCTCTTAGTTACTATTTTGGTCTTTTTGTCGTCATTTTGTGTCTTTTTGCGTCTTTTTGCGTCTCTTTGTGGTTGTTTTGTGTCTCTTAGTTACTATTTTGGTCTTTTTGTCGTCATTTTGTGTCTTTTTGCATCTTTTTGCGTCTCTTTGTGGTTGTTTCCCCCTCTCATAATCATTGTGAGTCTCTGCGTGTCTCTTAGCAGCGGTTTTGCATCTCTGTAGTTTTTTGTGTCTCTTTGTAGTCGTTTTATGTTTCTTCGGGGTCATTTTGAGTCTCTTCGAGTGACATTTTGCAGGTGAAGGTCAGGGGGGGGGCCCTGACACTTTGGGCCCCTGGGGCATCCATAGATACAGTGATCCCTTTTTAATATTTTCCTTTTCGTTCTCATCAATTTTCACGCACATTTCACAGTGAAAGAAGTCTCAGAGCAAAGGCGGGAGCTCCTTCGTCAAGCGCTGGAGGAGGCGCAAGCGGAGCTCAGCAGAAAGTTTGAAATCATCCGTGAAATCCACGCCATCGAATCGCTTCCTCACATTAGAATCAGGAATTTTGACGGCTCAGAGGTCAGTGAAGGAAAGCACAGATGCCATCTGACATTTGGCTTACTTTCACACGTACTCCTTGTGTCACAGTGAATCTGTTGTCCCAGACTGCAGGCCATGAGCTGCTGGGAGAAATGTCCCTGGTGGAGCTGAAGGAGCGGCTGGCCCTCCTGAGGGAGGCGCAGCAAACGGAGCAGCAGGAGAAACGGGAGCAGATCCTGGAGGAGAAGCAGAACAAGAAGCAGCTGCTGTTGGAGCAGCTGGATACCATCGAGCTCCACACGAGAGCGCTGGCACAGGCTGCTGCCATCAGGTCAGGAACATGTAGGAAAAAGTGAGGCTGAAACAGATACAAAACTACACAAATATCACCCAGACGTTCACTGTAGTTTTGGCATGCTGCAGGAAAGAGGAGAGGAAAGCCAGGCCGAGTTTTCGGCAGGCGATGACTCAGGATGAGACGGTTTTGGCTCTGCAGAAGAAGCTTGAAGAGAAACAACGCGAGCGCCAAAGACTGAAGAAAGTGGAAAGCAAGAAGGCCAAAACCTCCGAGCAGGCAGCAGCACACACTGTTAGAAACACAGGGACACACAACAAAGTGAGTGTGAAATCTAAAACAAGTCTCATACTGTAAGCCTTGTCTGTTTCTGTTAGTGTTGGGATTTTTCATGCCAGCAGCAGTAAATAATATTTGTCTCTCTCTTTCTTGTTCTGCCAGAAATGCTTGACGGAGAAAAGCTGGGAGGAATTGGAGCTGAGCTTAGAGCGCCACATCCAGAAGGACACTCCGTATGTTGTTTCTCAGACAGAAACACCCGAGACATAAATATGCGCCACACGCAGGGCAGGCCGTATAGGCGGTCGCCTAGGGCGCCACCAAGTGGAGGGGTGCTGCAACACCAAGAAAGAAAAATTAAAGAAAAAGTATGAGCGCCCCCTGATCAGAGGCAGTTTTGTGGCACACTTGCAGGCAATAGCACAACACAACAATGGTTATGGTTAGTATAGGTCATCAGAAACGAGTCTCTGGAGAGTTTGAGAGTTTTCGCAAATCTAGGGTTACCATCTAGGCACGACCCAGCCACATCCAGAGGGTAATACAAAGATTGGTGTGTGGGATGGGCATGGGGGGGGCGTCCTAAACAGATTTTGCCTAGGGCTCCAAAAAATGCTACAGCCGGCCCTGACAACACGCTCCACAGGCCTGTAAATGTTATTATTGACATCATTTGTTATTTTTGTTGCAAGAAATGTGTGGAGTGATTATAGCTTTTCATCTTTTGTTCTGTTCTTTGACACATTTTGCATCATAACTTCTTTTGTAATATAAGTGTTAACTGAGGTTTGTTATGTTATAATGTCACGAATGTCTCTCCAAAGTAAGTTCCACCCACCTGTGTATGAGGCATGAAAAGGGAAGTGGACCTTCAACTTATGACTCACGAAGGAAATTTCCCTTCCCCAAAACAATGTTATTTTTGTGGCTTATATGTTTTGGTAACAAGTTACTGTACAAAATGTCACTCATGATTACGCATCAAGGTCATGTACTATCTGTTAGAAAACACCCACTGCAAAGCAGAACTACGGCTAGTATAGCACAGAAGTGTGACAGCAAATCTGTATACATTCTGTTTTTACAATGCAATATCATTTGTAAAAGAAAAAGTTTTAAAAAAACTTTAGAGGACAGATGGAAACACCATCTTAATAGGTTAGTAGAATACTTCTTACTGTAGTATATTACTATGTTTCAGTAGTGACACATCTTTGGAGGAAAAACATACCATAACAGTCTGAAAATCATAAAAATGGAGTGTACTTTTACTAGATATGTGTACATTAGATATGGTACAATATATATACAGACAAAGTTTTGGCAAGAAAGCATGTTTCCTTTTGCAGATTTGTATTATACAAAATACTAATAGATCAGAATATATGATTTCAAATGAATCTACATGCACGCATCAATACAATCTCAAATGGATCAATCTGCATAATGAATACTTTTTTGCACTTTTGATGCTAATACATCTGTACTTTTACTTAAGTAAGATTTTTAATGCAGGACCTTTACTTGTAACATAGTATTTCTACATTGTGGTATTGCAGATTTTACTTCTCCAGTCCATCAATGCAGAATATTACAAACACCTCTCAATATAACGCAGTCCAGGACATCACACCACAAACTATGACCTCAGTGCTAATTGACTCTATGACAGTGTGCAAAAACAGCAACATACAAGCATCATAAAAGTAATATCTAAACTTTATGGCAGCACGGTTGCATTGGATTGCACTAGATTGTATAGGTGTACCTAATAAAGTGGCCACTGAGTGCAGACTATACAATCCATTTGATTTGAAGCACACAGGAGGCAGTGGCGCCCCTGCTGGCGGTTCTGTGTAACAACAACAGATCTGCCTGAAAACGACCCATTTTCCTCAGTTTTTCCCTGTAAAGCAAAATCACATGATGTGTATTTTGTCATATGACGCTGATGAGCGGTCTGATCCCAGTGCGGCGTCTAATGTAAAAACAAAGGCGGCTCGGACACTTGTCAGGGATGAGATGCTGTAGGCTGACACTGTTTGGTGGTAGTACTCGATAATATCTGGAGATGGACTGCCGGGGAGTTGTGCCTGCGATATGCGCCGCTTGTTTCTTAAGTAAGTTACACTCTTCTTCGACAATAATGCTGCAACACACTGGGGAAGGCACTGCAGGTCTATTACTGAGCTATACGAGATGCCATAGTGGTAATTCACCACTTAAAACCACTGAAATAACATATCATCGCCTATTATAGATTTTAATAAGTTTTTGATTTTTTAAAAATGTTTAATAAGTACAAAAACACTGTAGGCTACATGGAATAAAATGTCAAGTGTGATAATTGTAATGGCACTGACTTAAATACAAGTTAATTAGTTGGGAAGTTTTATCTTTAAAATCTTACTTTTTTCCACCCAAACTTCCCCCTCTTGAAAAATTACTAGACTTAATCAGTGGTGCAGGAAGTATTCAGATCCTTTACTTAAGTAAAAGTACTAATACCACACTGTAAAAATAGTCCATTACAAGTAAAAGTCTTGCATTGAAAATGTTACTTAAGTAAAAGTATGTAAGTATAATCAGGACAATGTACTTAAAGTATTAAAAGTAAAAGTGATGCAGAAAAAAATAAAGTGTATAAAAATAAAATAATTAAAAGGAAATGCAGCAAATCTTCACATTTGTAAAGCTGGAACCATGAAATGTTTTAGTATGAAAAATGATTTAAACAATCAAAATAGTTGCCTTTTAAAAAAAATTATTACGTTGTTTCAGGTATTAACATTACAAGTTATTTAATTTATCCTGCCACATTTATAATTATTTTAGCATGTGTATCACCAAAGAAATAAAAAGGAACATTTGAAATAAAATAGAATAAAAAAAATAAATAATAAAACTTAATAAAAAAAGACTAGTTGCCAATTAATTATCTGTCAATCAACTAATTATGTCAACTGTACTTAACTATACAGTTGGGTAGTTTAATCTACATCTAATTTATATTCTATAAAATATTTTACGTTCTTCATATGTTTTGGATGCAAAAATATGAATTATTAGTAAAGTAACTAAAGCTGTCAAAAATAATTGGAGTGAAGTAGAAAGTACAATATTTCCCCCTGAATTGTAGTAGAGTAGAAGTGTAAAGTGGCAGGTAAAGAAAATACTCAAGTACAGTACAAGTACCTCAAATTTGTACTTAAGTATAGTACTTGAGTAAATGTATACTGGAATTACTGTGCTGACTTCCTGTGTTTCTGTGGTCTCTGTAGTGGAATCAGGCCTCCTGATCTCATGTTAAAGTATGACATTACTGTGTGCTACCACTACACTCTCCCTATAGGGACTTTTATTATTTTGCTGACATTTGAATCTGATCCTGACAAACTTTCAGGATTACAGCATTTCTTTCTGCCAGTTCAACAGAGGCTCGTGTCTAAAAGTTTGAGAGAGAAATGTTGCCAAACTAGAGAACCGGAGAAAAATCACATGACCCCCTTTCTGAATAATTGCATTTCATGAGGAGGATGGCTCGTAGTCAAGAAAGCACTTAAGCACATGGCTAATGTGATTACTACTACAATATGGGCTCTGTTTGCTGATGTACTTATTATACCTGTAGTTGCCCTCACTTTCTCAGCGGTTAGATAAAGTTGAATGGTATAGTAAAGTTTTTGTGGATTAAATTTAAGATAATCTGAAGACATTCTCCTCTTTTACATGAGGAGAACCACCTGTTTGTTTTTCATTAGTTCCAGAGGCTGGATTCAGTGCACGTCTGAGGAGGGAGATGAATTTATGTCAAATCTATAGATCAAATATTTACCACTAAGACCACAACTGAAAAAAGCCTGAAAATATAAATAAATGCAATTTCTACAAGTCTCTCCAAGTCAACATTTTCCAGCAATTTCTGCTTGACACCACAGTATGGCTGAACAATTAATCCGAATTTTATCTAAATCGCAATATGGACTAGTGCAATATCCAAATCGCAGGATATGTATCAAAATACCATTCTGAATTAATTATTGCGGTGCTGCAGAGATGTCCCAACCTACAAATCATATTCTACAGATTTAAGAAAAAAAATCTTTGTTTGGTACAGATCCTCACAAAAATATCACACCATCATCATTTTAATATGTTTTTCAATGAAAATGAGAATAATGATGCAAACATGATCATTTCCTGCAATAGCATGAATCATATCGCAATTGCAATATCAGTCCAAATAATTGCAATCAGATATTTCTTCCAAATCGATCAGCCCCACACCACAGAAGTGTAAAATATACTTTGGTGAAACATCAGAAATAGAGCAAGAGACTGCACCAGTGAAACCTGGGAGGCAGAGATCCTCGTTATTATTTAGAATATGGTTGCTGATGTATTTGTTACATAAAAAAAAGAAAATACATGTTGTTTTAAAAGCCATAGCCTTTGAGGACTAGAATGTGGTTATTATATGAGTGGATTTGTAAATGAATAAATCGAGAAATTATTGGGGGTGAAAATATGAAGGGGCACCACCAAAGCAAACGACCTTAGGCCCCAAAAAGGATCAGGCCAGCCCTGTTAATCCTATTTAATATTTTGGCCTTTTTTTTTTTTTTGCTTCTACTGTTGTAATAAACATTCAGGAGAAAAGAGAGCTCTTTGCAACAGGTCGGCTGCTGGTCAAATCAATAATTCTCCTCCTTCTATTTAAGTTTATTATAACTTTTTCCAAGTATTGTTTGTGCATTTTTATTAGATAGCTGACAGGAGAACGATGACACAAAATGAGGAGAGAGAGAGAAAGATGCAGAACAACATGCAACAAAGATCCAAAGCTGGATTCAGACCAGGGGCCTTGCAGCTCCTGATTAGGCCCTTAAACCCCAAATCATTATTTGTTATTCATTAACAATTTTAACCAAATTAAATTGTTGAGTTTGCATTGCAGTTTCAGTCAGATTTGAAACATATGGTGTCCTTCTCTTGCAGGCTTGGTGGTGAGCCAGACCACACTAACTCCTGCTGTGATGAACACCACGGTGCTCCTCGAGAATGTGACCAGTCTGACTATAACTCCCGTGATTTTCGGGAGCACGACCCCGGGCTGCGTTGCATTCAACACTTCTACTTGTGAGCCCTGTGCACCGGGATCGCAGTACGACAACAGTGAGTCAACAGCCGTGTGATCTGACAGGAAGCTAAGATAACCACTAAGATGTGTTTTTACTGCAGAGATTAAAACTGTAAACAGTAAAGTCAAAATACTTCTCTATTCCTCCCCAGACACCCTGCTGTGTGCGTGCTGTGCTGACCCCGGGCTGTGTCTATTTCCTGGAGCCTGCCTGCCATGCACCACAGGTTTCTATCAGCCACTAGCAGGACAGCAGCAGTGTCTGCCCTGCAGTCGGGGATTCTACTCAAAGTAAGGACGCAGATTGTGCCAACAAATTATTTTACTTCTAATGGTATTTGTTGGAATACTGTCTACTTCACTGGGCAGTTTCTTGTGTATTTTACTACACAGTTTCACTGGAAGTCCATTATGTCACCCCTGCCCTCCTGGATCCTTCAACAATAACACTGGTGGAGACAGTTGCTCAAGTTGCTCACCAGGTGTGTTTATTTAGCTGTAGACACAAATCCATAGTACTGTTGTAAATCAGTAACAAGTGATATGCTTTCTGCTTGTCGCCAGAAACTCATAAAATGTCTTTAACAGATCAATTATAAAGGAATGCAGGCTTGCAAATGAATAGATTATCTACATATAAAATGTATGATTACTAATTTACATGCAATCATCTCAACATAGTTTCATATAATCTAAAAACACGAATCACGTGTGTTGAGTTATTTTCTGTCTGCCGCTTTCAGGTTTCTTTTCCTCACAGCAGAGCTCCACTTCATGTGCACCGTGTGCACTGGGAAGTTTTTGCAAGTAAGTTGCACTTGAATGTCTCCGTGTTTCTGTTTCTATTTCTGTTTCTTTTGTTGTTTGTAACTAGGACCCTGGAATCAGCGTGGAACGTTCATAACTATCTGTGTGTTTGGATAATCACTAACAACATCACATGATTTCATCCCATGGTTCTGTTTGGCAGCACAGATGCACACACACACACACGCACACACACACACACACACACATATACACACACACGCACACACATGCATGCACACACACACGCACGCACGCACAGGCCAGTTACACAGTCGCTGCTTTGATTAATCAGCAGAATGTATGAAAATGTAAGTGGCATGTATGATCATGTCATATGAATGGGTGCATATAGAAGTGGACTTGGTAGATTATTCAAGAGCAAGATGACCATTATCAATGCCTAACTCTGGTGTAATTACTTTTTCTGCGCTGTAACTGCAAAAATAAACATTTTGTTTTTTAAATCGCACTCCTCATCTGGCCTATCCAGTCTAGCATCAACCATTCAGATCTGCTCCATGCTACACCTTTCCACCAATTTTCATGAAAATCGGGCCAGTAGTTTTTCCGTAATCCTGCTGGCAGACGAACAAACCAAACAGTGTATATTATTGAAAAAAACCCTTTGAAATGACAGACCTACACCAAACCATTGTGAAACCAAGCTGCAGCAACAGCTCTGAACTAAATCAGCGTAGACATTTCTCATAAGTTACATGTGGCAGCCATGAAATTCATGGTAGTTTGTCAATTTACAGTCACAAACAAGCATCTCTCTCTCTGACAGCTCCTCTGGTTGTAGCCAGTGCCAGATGTGTCCTGGAGGAGCAGAAGCTCTACAGACTGCCGCTAAAGGCTGCACACCGTGTCGGCCAGGTAATTCACATCATGCAGACTTAAAGCTACGGGGCCCTAATAAGTAATGCTTATGCAGCTCATGATAGAAAAGCATGCATATCCATCCAGGTGATGTCTGGTTTTGAACAGGCATGCACAAGGCTCCCCATCAGGCTATGTGTCAAATCTGCGGCAGCGGCTTCTACCAGATCCACTGGGGAAAGGAGAGCTGTGATGTATGTCCAGAGAATCACTACTGCCCCGTGAGTACTGCACCTTCCACACTCTCTCTGCGTGTGTTAGACCAGTGGTTCCCAACCTGTTTTTGTTAAGGGACCCCTTCTATCACTGAGGACCCCTGACTAAAGCCGGACATATACTTTATACTTTTAACTAGGCGTATGCCAACGCGTATTCTGTGTCTGTATTATCCCTTCATTGTGTATGTAGAAGTTAACGCAACGCGATGTCTACGCGAACGGGTGGTTAAACAGCATGTATATCTCCAGCTTTAGTAACATATTTTATGGATATTCCATATTATATTCAATGCATAACAATAACAGTACAGAACAACTGATAAACTGAATAATTAATTCAAATAGTGAATATGATAACTGCAGGAAGTTTGTGTAAAACGAAACATTGAGTGGATTATTTCCTGTCAATACTGCCTTTAATACAATTCTCTGTATTTTAAAAAAAATTTTTTTACACAATCATACATACGATAGTGACTTTACCCTGCAAGTTTTTTTTTTTAAGTTTCCAATCATAAAAAAATAACAATTTAATTTAGTTTTCTTCACAGAAATGACTGTATATATATTTTTTTTAAAGTTGTCTTACACCCCTTAAAATCAAGAAGGCCTCACGACCCCCTGTGAAGCTTTGGGGACCCCTAGTAGGGGTCGGGACCCCCAGGTTGGGAACCAGTGTGTTAGACAAATATCTTGCATGTGTTTGGTGACAGAGCATGTTGTTCTCTCAGAGTCCAGACGTGAACCCCATTCAGTGTCCCAGCGATGCGTTTTGTCCAGAGGGCAGCTTGTCTCCAGGATACTGCATGGAGACTTTCTTCCGTAAAGAAGGGGACACGTGTGAATTGGCTCCTGTCACTATTGCTCTTTTAGTTATTGGAGGAGGGGGTAAGTAACAACTAACTATCCAGTATGTTTCAGAGCTTTTTTCCAAAGGCATATTTACCATTCTAGGTATATGCTGAGGGCCTCCTGGCCACTAGGGGGCTCAGGGGTAAAGAACATTAACTGCCTACATCAGGCATGCCCAAAGTCCGGCCAGGGGGCCAATCATGGCCCCCAGACCGATTTTAAACGGCCCCTGGCTTGTCTCTGAAAATATACTATATGTGGCCCGCCACACAATGTTGGTTAATCAAGCAAGATACAGGCACTTGCCAATAAAATGCTGAGCTTGTTTTGGTGTACGTGCATATGGCACTGAAAGTAAAATACTTAGAGTACAATTGTATAGTATGTGATTTGTTTTTAAATAACCCACATGATGCGAGAAGCAGCTGGCCCCCCAGGTGTTTTCACATTATCTAATCTGGCCCCCATTCAAAAAAAGTTTGGACACCCCTGGCCTACATAATGCAAATATTTGTAAAATATATGTTAAACATGATTTAATGTAGGCGACATTAAAGCATGTTTAACATATATATTTTTTTAATATTTTAAAAATATAATAATTTGATCTAAAACTTCATTTCAATGTTTGTATACAGTATATATATATATATATATATATATACACACAGAGTATATACACACACACACGCACACACATACTTTACACTATAAATAAATGACAAATTGCGTATGAATACCGAAATATAAATAGATAAGCTAAAAATATATACCCAACTAAATTAATGAACATAATAATCATATGGCAGTTAAAAGTAATTTTGTTTGTTTACCAAATATGAAAATGTGTGTGTGTAGGGGGGTGGGGTGTGTAATCTGTCTGTTTAATCAGTTATGCTTTTCAAACAGATTGCCTTTAAAGTTGACGAGGTTCAATCTGCGATGTCCCACATTTATATAATCTGATTACACACAAAACTATTTTCTTTAAAGTAAGTATTAAGAGTTTGATATAGTAATGGTCCGTAGCTCCCTTTGAATAATATTAGGCACGCCTATTTTCTATAACTTAAGAGTTTTTTTTCACTAATAAAAAAGAAATGAGCAAAGACGAAACAAACTAAATACACAGCAGAACTTCAGAGAACCCTGAAGTACTTTCCACTCTTGACTTAGCAATGATCAATTATAAAACAGGATTTCTGTACAGACTGACTCAATTGTTTTCTTGGAACTCAACTCAAATGTATTTATCACCTTTCACACAAACATGCAGCCCAAAGTGCTTCACATTGCAAAACTGAAACAGACAAAAAAACATAAAAACTGTGAATACAATTTTGCAAGACTAAAAATGACAACAATCAAACAATAAAATGTTAAAAACCAATAAATAAACATCAATAGAATTAAATAAAATAAACACCAGGGATAAAAATAATGTAAAAACCAATGATTACAACTTAAAAATGAATAATACCCCAAATTAAAAGCCAGATTAAAAAGAATGGTCTTTAGTTTCCTTTTAAAAAATACAGAGAGCTATAAGTATATAAATGTAAATTGTCAATTTGTCCACACAACAGGTATAACTAATGAAATAGGGATGTTTTATTGTTGAAATGTTTGTCTTTTATTGTCATTTATTTGTTCATTACTTTATGGGAATGTAGTTTATGTCCATGACGTATGACACTTTCATTTTTAGAGTGACTGTTATCCAATAATCCAATAACAGTCATGGAAACAGCAACACTTTTATTTTTGCACACTGAAAACTGATTTTGTTTTGCCCGTCTTACACTGAGACCACGTCACACCCAAATAGGCCATAATGAAATAAAATAAGAATCATGCTAATGCATCAATGCACTCTTTGTCTATGTGTAATAAACTGTAGATGGACATTTCCTGTAACTTCCTCTGTTTTTCCCCTCTCTCCTTCCTCAGTGACCCTACTCTTCATCATTTTAATGGTCCTGCGTCGACGGAAAGACACTGATGGAGAGCTGACTGTAGCCCGAGCTCCATTATTACGCAAAGAGCGACCTCAGGGTCGATACTACGGGATCCCCTGTGATGCAGAACCTGTATATGCCGGCTGGTGAAGCAAAGGGCCTCGGCCTAGGTTTCCTAAGTGCTTCGTAGGACAAAACCAAGTTTAGTCTTTTCTCCATATCTGCGTCCCAACTACAGACAAACGGACTGACAGAGGAAGACTGATGGTGAAACACTGGACTGGTGCCTTTAGAGCCACCAGATACATTTGAATCTATTATTGAGAAACAGAAGTGTTTGTGAATTTGTGTAGTTTGACACTGTTACAGTTGTTCCACTCAGAGACAAACACACTCCTTTTGTAAACGAGATTATTGGATTATGAGAGGTATGCTGGAACGGTGAAAACGTGATGCGTGCCTTGACTTGGTGGGAACTTCTCTGTCTTATGAAACTTTTTTTTTTTACAGAGGTAATTGATTTACTTTGCACTTATGTGTTGGTCAACTTGTGGATGCCTGCATTAACTCGTGTAGTTCCACCGTTACAGAGATGTGTAAACTGTGGTTGGTACTTTTTGTTTTTTTAATATATTTGATTACGGCACATCGTGTTGTCTGTAGTTTCATTGACACATTTGCTTAATGTTTTTCCATCTGCTTTTTTAAAGGTTATATTTGTATGTTTTAAAGGAAAAATAAAAATGATTAAGTTAAGTCTCATTTCTTAGACATTTGAACAACATTGCAAATTTACAATGAAATGGTAACTGTAATTTGGTCTATGTGACAAACATATTTACTTTGTAAGTTTTTTATTTATCTCAGTTAGTCTTGGATGGATGCTAACTTGCATGTCAAATTATGTATGTATGTCAAATTTGTAGACCAAACTCTTTAATGTGACAATATTAAACTAATTTACCCCATCGTGACATTGGGCAACCATGAATAACATAACCAGTAGATGTACAGCTTTTCTGTCCATCATAAAAATAGTAATTTTGTGGTTTCTTTGCAGCATTTTGAATATCATTCTGGATGCTAAAGCACAATAAGGTTTAATGTATACTATAGGCCTTTATTACATTTTGACACAGCAGGAAAAACATGTGTAATCAATAACATTAATGACTACATTCAATTTCCAGATCCAGGGCCATTGATCTACTCTCAAAGGGAATAGGCCCATTATTAATGTTTTTAGTTGCACCTGTGCATTTCCTGCAATGACAAGTAAAATGTCTGCCATTAAAATATGTATTAAGTGGTTACTGCGACGCTCACCAGAGTAAAGAAAAGAGAAGTCAATCTAACAAGACTGTGGTTAGGTCACACAGCACTGAATAATTCTTTCCACATTATGTAAACGTCCAACAGGAGACTGTGACAAATAGCAGATCTCTGGATCAGATAAACATGTTTACAGTGTGACACCCATGGAGTAGAAAGACAGATACAGCTGAGAGTTACATATAACAAGGCTGTCAGTTAAAGTCACAACATGCACAGAAAGTTGCACAATAATTTTAGGATTGTCTATTTGTTACCAGGATTTTTTAATGTTTTTTTAGGAATACTATGATGTATATATACTTCATTACAATTAAAACTCCTGCATTCAAATATTATTCAAGTAAAACTACAGAAAGTATTTACATATATAATACGTTTTACTAAAAGTAAAAGTAATGATTATCCAGAATAGCTCTTCTCAGAGTGCTATTATTATTACTTTTTTAATAAATATATAAGTTAAGTGGCTGTCAAATAAGTCGTAAATAGTAACAATTGCTAGGTGGCGGTAATGCACTGTGTTGCATGCATAGACTGTAGTCTATAGCTGCATGCGACAAAATTGAAATTTGTCCAGACAGGGCTCCGTACTTTCGCCAGCATTCAGGGGAAAACATGGCGGCCGCCTTGGCAAGGAGGGTGTCCGGTGTGTACTTCCAATTTGACATTCATATTTTTTTAATTTCACTCTACTCATTCTCTAAATGTTTAACGTTTTATCCACGGTTTTAACACACTAAACTGTTGGAGCAGTCGTGCGTACGTTTGTTGGCACAGATAGTATGTGAAGTTGCTACATTAGCTAACAGTGCTAGGTTTTCTCTATGCCGTGACTCCTCATGTGTTTTCATGTTGTCTTTGTGTCTGACAGGGCTGCTGAGGCCGTTGTCCGTCTCTCTGTGTGCTAAAACACCACAGGTCTGTCAGCTGTCCAGCCTCATCCAGCCTCCACCCCTCCACAGCTCCGCTGCAGCCGCTGCCCTCGCTCCTCTGCGGGCTGCAGTGTGTCAGACACCCCGCTACAACATCCTACAACGGTAAACACTCCTGCTCACATTCACACTACTGTCAAGTAGATATTAATAACAATAGCTACTGTAACCACTTCATAATAAGCTGAATATCAACACATTTAAACTCTACTGTTTATCATGGCAAGGACCACGAATTACATATTTACACTATAATAACACTAAGTATGTTAACACCATTGTCTGTGGTTGTTTTGTATTGATTTGAGTGGGACTACTTTTTTCTATTGAAGGAAAATCTTATATTATAATATACATATAATATTTTATTTTAAACTGTGTGTCTGTGGCAACAAAATCAGGGTTGGGATTACAGTCGGTGGCAGTGCAACAAAAAAATATATACTTGTTTCTTTAAAAAAAAAAAACAGTTTATTGTAATGAATATCCCAAAAATGTTAAGCACCACAAACAAAACGCTATTCTCCTCTTTAGTATCTGAAATGTAGTGAGCAAACTCAGAGAGGGATATATCAAAACCTGACCAAATGAAACAAATATTTATTTGTGTTAATTGATCAAATGTTGTTCTGTAATTAGAGTGAATTGAACCTTCTTTAGCCTTTTAAGTCCCGCTGGTGACGCCTTCTTTTTTTTTTTTTTTTACTGTAGTGTATATAGTTACCCAACCTATTTTTATACACAGTGTCTATCCAGTGATACCACAAACTAATACCTAGCTCCAACAGGTTTTATACAGGTGTGGTTGACGAGATGTAGAAGGCATGTGGTGATTTGCATAGTTCTGGCATAAAGCATGTCCTAGTTATTGTTATTCAAATATGACTTATCATAGACAAGGACAAAAAAAAAAAAAAAGGTGTTTTAGCTGATCGTTGTGCCACATACTAAATCATTTTCAAAAACTATAAGATGCTACTTTTCAAATGAAGCCTCACATACATACATACATACATACATACATACATACATACATACATGCTGTACAGTTCTTCTGTTATACGTTTTTCCATTTGGGTATGCCAAATAGGTGAAAATACCCAAAAATGGTTGGGTGTTAAAAGGTTAATGAACAATTATTTTGCCCTTTCTGTGGTGTTTCAGGGTATCGGCACTTATTCCCAGTCTGACTCAACAGCCAAACAGAAGTCTGACGTATGTCAGTCTGAAGAAGGGGAAGAGGAAGTCTGTCAAATCTGTGACAGACAGATTCATGAGGCTGCATTGTGACCTTTGGATCAGACGCAAGGTACGAATCTTTTACTGTGAACTGTCAAAGTCATTGATTTCTTTTCACCTTTTAAACTCCCAAGTTTCCAAATCTGACTTCTTGTTTTCGGGTGTAAAACAGGCCGGATACAAGAAGAAACTGTGGAAGAAGAAACCTGTCAGACGAAAGCGCCTGAGGGAGCATGTCTTCTGTAACAAAACACAGAGCAAGCTTTTGGATAAAATGACAACCTCTTTTTGGAAGAGGAGGAACTGGTTTGTTAATGATCCGTACCTCAAGTACCACGATCGGGTCAATCTCAAACTGTAATTTGCAGATTCACGTAGTGACATCTTGTTTTCTGTTTGAATATAATGTAATAATGTTCTATACGTCATAAAATCATATATGTTGAATGGTCCTTTTCTTTTAAACGCTCTTTTAAGATAACATGACAAAAAAAGATTAACACAGTCAAAAGTTTTGTTTCATATTTAATGGTTGTAAATTTAAACAGAAATATTTAACTTAGAACGATAAATTGATAGCCATGAACCATCATGTCATCACTTCACTGCTTTTTTGTTTTATATTTCACAATCAAGTTGAAATTGAAATTTAAGTAATTTGACATTCTGGCCTGCCAGAACAAAATTTCTTAGGATAACGTAAGTGGTGTTTCCTCATGAATAAAGTCAAAGTGGCTAATTTATCAGTAAATAAGACATTATTCATTATATATATGTATAGCCAACATGTATGTGTATAGTCATAACATATTCTTTCTACAAAGCAACCGAAAATGACAAAAAATTATTCATTGTTTACCAGCAAAATCATTTAAGAAATCCAAATGAACAAACATCATGCAATGATGAGTTTATCATCTACGCACAAGTATACAAACTGCTACTTAGCAACATGTTTTTTTTTTCTTCTCCGTTTTACTTTGCATGAATTTTAATAGAAGGGCAATCACCTCCAGCACTAACACTGATACTACTAACGTTGAAACACATAATCAGATTTTTCCTGTTTCATTTTTTTTCACCATTTATCCATTAAAAAGGACATTTTGTGTGCATAACAGTGTATCTACAACATCAGAGTGAATGACGTGTAAACAGAACAGTTGTACCTGAGAAGCTTTTGTTTCAAACTTCAAACCACCCTAAAATGATGCAGATACGACGATGAAAATTAGAAATCTACAGTCCACCCACCAACAAACAAACAAACAAACACAGTGATACTCTGTGTAAAATGTTGCTATGATTCAGGCTCAGTGAATTAAGTACAGGATGAAAACATACAGTGTATCACCGTGCAATATTAACTTAAATGTTACTTTGTAAACCTGCGAACCAATAAAGTCACTAATGATCTCCAAAAAAGTAAAAATAAGGTAAGATCGTTGGGTTTAGTGTTGCTCAGTTAACAGCAGAGCACTACACAGTGATTTCAAACATGGAAAAACAACCATGTTTACATACAGTAAATATTTACGCGTGTTATATACTATTTCTGCTACAGCTGAACGTGATGTATTCCTAATTGGCCTTAAATTGCCAAATAAATTGTCGATAAATGACAAAACGTGTGTAGCCTACAAACTGAACAGTAGATTGTCAAAAACAGTCTGCTCTACTGAGGAAACCTCTTGTAGTAGTGACTTCATTTATCTGTGATGCTATTACTTGTTACACAAGTTCTTCACCACAGAAGAAATAAGCAATAATGATAGTTATTGGTGATGCTATTCAGCTACTAATTTGTTATGATTTTTTTTTTTTTTTTTAATGTAATTTTTGGCCATTTCAGAGTATCGAGGGCAGTAATTTTATATTCTAAACATAGTGCAAAATGATTGTTTTATGAGAACATAGTTGTGTTAGAAATACTTATATCATGTGTGGAGAGACATTTTATATTTGTATGTCTTTCTTTAAGGCTTTAATAGAGAGGTAAATGACATTGTCTGCCACTGCTGTGACTTTTCATTACTACAAAGGCAGGTTGTCTCATCATAGAATAGGTTTTTGATTAATGATTTGATTCATGTGATAATCAATCAGTGCAGCTGCTCACAGATGTTTCTCCAGAACAGATTGAATAATGGGGCTAAAAACGGCCTTTTTTCTTTTGATCCTTGGCTTTTAACACATTCTCTAACAGTGACCGTGTCCTGTATAGTATTCAGTGACAGTACATTCTGTTAAATAAACAGCGGACTAATGACTGGGAAGACATGCATGCAAATGCCTACCCCAAACCTGATATATAAAA
Source organism: Heterobranchus longifilis (assembly GCA_028570985.1). Taxonomy (NCBI): domain Eukaryota; kingdom Metazoa; phylum Chordata; class Actinopteri; order Siluriformes; family Clariidae; genus Heterobranchus; species Heterobranchus longifilis. The sequence continues at coordinate 1,525 of JAOVVB010016136.1, read as the reverse complement.
ACAATCAAATCAGAAAGATGAAGTACACACAAACTGTACATAAATACATATTCAATAACCCACAAACTCAAAAGGTCTATCAGCACGGAGCCCATTCATTCATCTGTTCTATCTCAATGTCACAAACCTCAGTGTTTTTAAATCATGAGATACTATATATATAGAGGGGGTCATCATAGGTCACTTTGGTAATACCTTATTCCAAAGCAAGGCTGCTTCAGTCATGTAGCTTTTGGCCATTCAGTATTTTTACTTCTTGCAGCAAAGGCAGCTGGAGGAGTCTTTAGGACAGTTTCACATGGCTTCATTGTTTGAAGAAAGAGCACTCCTGGATCTTGTGAGAGGCCGTAAGACTCTAAGAGGAGGCTAGAAGGGAGGACAGATGAGGATAAAAGCAAAGAGGGAGATGGAGTTTAGTCAGCTAATAGCTACGACGAGTTGTATTTAAAGGATACGGCTGGGCGTCATTTTGTATTTTTCTTATTGTCAACAAAACCCGAGGTAAAACCAAAACCAACAATGTGTCAGTCTGATCTCCATATGGTAGGCTGTCTGTGAATGAACTGTCTCAGTCCAAAGCCCGTTGGTTCCTACTGAAGACAGGCACCTTTAAAAGCAGGTCACAAGTATTTAGTTTCATTTTTTTAAAAGGAGTCAATAATAGCTGGGCACTGTACTCTTTTGGAAGCATTGCTAAAACAGGAGTGAATAGTGTATTACTTGGGGACTATTTTCAGCCGCGGATTAATACACATCTGGTCCTCTACTGAGTGTTGATTAGGTATTTGTTGTTGGGCTTCGGCTACACAGACAACACTTATTTGCGGATAAATTCATTGTTGGTTTTGTTTTTCTTCATGGGATTTGATCCCATGAAGACTATAAGAAAAATATAGAATATTACAGACGTTATCCTTAAAACAGTGCTGCTTCATTTAGCATCACCATGCCAAACAAACTGATTTAGATGTTAAAATGTATTAAAGAATATCCATTCATTCCAGGGACTGATTATGCAGAATAATTTCTATAAACATCACATCAAAAGTGGAAGTCATTATGAGGGAAATACAGTGGAAGGCACATGTCACTATGTTAACCAGCTTCTCCCATGCCACGTTTCCAAACAAGTGAGCGACTGCAATCATGCAAGGGCAAGATTACACATTCATTTGAACTCAACAATAACTCCACTAAGAACTCGATACATGGTTCATCTTCATCAGTGCAGAAATCCTCCACAGTTGCAGAAGTACTGAACCATGATGATTTATTTAGCTACACAGCAGCAGGAATTAGTGAATCGGTGAGTAAATCACCACTCTCACGGGGCAGTTAGAATCAGGCCGCAGCTGAGCAGCCGCGTTGACGAGGCAGAATACCTCAGGAGCTTTCCTCTTCATCAGCCTGAGCTGTGGAGAGCTCGATGCTGCCAGCACCGCTTTCTCCACCTCCTCAGGCTGCTCCGGAGCTGGAGGAGGAGGAGAGGGAGGTGGAGAGGGTGTGGAGGGTGGGGAGGACTGGG
>JAOVVB010016096.1:0-16427 GCA_028570985.1 Heterobranchus longifilis | reverse complement strand
ATAGATAGATAGATAGATAGATAGATAGACAGACAGACAGACAGACAGACAGACAGACAGACAGACAGACAGACAGAGAGAGAGAGAGAGAGAGTTTATGAGGATCTACATGGCAGCTTCATAACTCAAACAATTCCACAGTGGGTGGTTGTGTTGTGCTATTGTGTTACAAACATGACAAATCGCTAACTCACTGCTCGCTAATTGTCCCTTGAGCCCAGAGTACAAGCGCCTGTTGTGAGCTAATTGTCACCCAAAGGGAATGCACAAATCCACTGAAGTGAGTATAAGCAATATGCACATGGTTGAAACTCTGTTATTAAAAGCAAATCCATAATAGATTACTGATCACCTGAAGACAAGTCTTAACCCGTAATCCACGAGGGATCCAAGATTGTTCAAAGCTGTTAACATAATGCCGTCAGCTTGGATGTACTGACCCTCAAAAATTCATTGAAGTTGAGGTCAGCCGAACAGTTTCATCTAATTTGCACTCTCATTTGAGTCATCTAAAGTGGCAATTAACTGCGTCCCATTGGGAGCTGCCTTATTGGAACTAGGAACAGTTGACTTAAATACTCAGTGCAAACAGAAGCATCTTGTCCTTAACATAACCCTCACTGTGCTGGATACATGCATACATCTGTTTCACTATTAGTTTACTATATTGTTGCTGTCAGGTGAAAATCTTGTACTGTTAAAACCTTTAAAAATGAATGAAAAAGGCTAGATTGAAAATAAAAAATAAATAAATACTTACCTCAGACGAAGTCAGTCTTTTTAATACTTTTTACTGGTTAAATACTTGTAAAACCCACAGACATAAAGGGTGACCAATAGCATTGATTTATGGAAAAAGAAAGACAAAATATGGAGATACAAGGTTTCTGCCTGACAGCAATATCTAATATATTTTACTTGTCATTACGAATTGAATACATTCCTGTTTTCATTACAGTTCAGCATATTCATTTTGCAATTACTGTACCACTGTCTATACCACACATACATATGTAGTTTATATATGTTATCCCTTTAATTTCTGCACTATTTTATGTCTTTTATGTCTGCCAACAACTGCTTCTCTGCAATTGTTGTGTATATGACAATGACCTTAAACTTCAATGTTACATTACAAGTACAAATTGTGCTATGTTTTTTTGGTTTCAAATTATTTTAAGAAAAATCACCAGTTTCATAATTTTCAACGCCTGGAAATCAGCAATCATTTCTTATGCTTTAGACCAAAAGATAATACGGGTTCTGATCCACGAGTGAACCAAATGCAACCGATCTTTGTTTTTGACAAGACCTCCCCCACCTTTTCTTTGTCTCTTTGCTGACTTGACATTCACATATTAAATGTAATCTTCCCCCAGGATGCAACTGTGATTGAGTCACAGGAACAACCTTCCTCCACTGAATTATACATCTGCTACAAACTTGGCTGAGGCCTAGCCACTCAGCACTTTCATTAGCCACAACTTTGTTGTTGGGAAATTATGCTTTCTTTGATTAAAGTTTACTATGGTGTGCTACAATTTACTTGAGCTAATCTGCAGCTAACCTCTGAAGGAAAGATTTTTATGACAGGTCAAAGATAATTATTTGATAATATTGTAACTATTTAACTAAATTTTCAAAAGTACAGTAGAATAACTTCATTTTTTTGTTTTCATATAATGTTTATCTTGTCAGGAGGGGCAATACATTTGTCTTCCACTTTCCCTATAAAAAATCCACTTGTCCCAGACAAGCGGACAAGCCTCATTGTCGAGTCCTGGACTACATCAAATGTATTACACGACCGTGACTTTGACCAATAGGAGCACAGAGCGCTCTTCAACTGTAAACATGGCGAAGCTAAAGAGGAACGATGTGGAATTATGAAACCGAGAAAAGGTCAGTCATTTTTTTAGGTTTTTCCGAACACAAGACAGGCAGCATCAAAGGCTACACACCGCCGTTGCATTCTTGTTCCAGGAAAGTTGGTTTCTACCACCTCCTCACATCACGCGTGTCATAAAAGACGGCGAGCTTTGACTGTTCATGGACAAACGTGTAGTCTGTCATGTCTCTCAGCAATGTCACGGCAAGATTTTATAACTCTATAATCGCTTTATCTGACACAGTGACAACCACAGTGTAGTCTATTAAAATTACAACACACATCGCATACAAGCACACAACAATCACACACACATATACAAGTGCAAAAACAGTGAACCATCTGTGACATTCTGGTCCTTCAAAGAAAATAATATAGATGTATCTAAGCAGCTTGTATTTGATCTCTTCTGTTTTTCTTATATTCCTGCCTCAGTCTTTTCCCCTCCTCACTCTGTCTCTCTCCTGCCTTTCTGAGAGTAAATGTTGATTTTGAACCTGAGATGTCTTGCTGTGTGTTGTTTTTAATAAGTGTGCATCTTTATGCATGTGTTAGAGTGTGAATGAGTGACTGAGTGAGTGAGTACAATTTGGTGGTGTCTTGCTGTTAGTTGCTCTAGTTGTGAACCTCAGAGCGTCCGTCTGATTCATCAGCTCATTAATTATCCCTTACCATGGCATCCCACACAGAAGCCCTTTTTGATAAAGGTGCAATTCTCTAATTAAAGAATAAACAAAACCACGGGGTTGGATCCAGAGGATTTCTGTATGCAGAGTTTGCCATACAAGTTTTCAGTGATCACTGTGTTAGTACAGTAGATATCACAGAGTATATTCTCAATACAAATCTATGTCCTATGTCTTTTTTTCACAGTGTTTTTCTGTCTCTTTTTTCCCCACAGTGCAATTATTCCCTGCTGGTGATTAACTACTATGTTGAGAGAGACCACCCGATCCCACTTTCTCTTATGCGTCACACTTCCTGTAAGTGGTCGGGATGCCCACGCTGAGCCATGCAGTGAGAAATCATAATTGAAGCTCATGATGCGGGAACAACAATGAAAATATAATGAACATATAAATGCCTCTCTCTCTCTCTCTCTCTCTACAGTAGTTGTCTGCATGACCTTGCTTGTGTTACACAACACATGGCACAAAACATGGATTTATTGAGGGAGGAATGTGTAACAGGCAGCGGTTATCCCCTGCTGCAAGACTGCAATCAAAATGCATGAGGTCACGGCTCGGTATGACACAGAGAGGCCCTGAAAACATATTTTCTCAATCAGCTTCCTGCTATAAGTGATGGGATCCTGAACACACTATTATGTTAGAGCAGTTTGGTTGTTTCAGATGAGCGATATCTCTGTGGGGTTAGACTCTGATGACAGTAGGTCACGTTGTTTGGTTGCAGTCAATCAAATTTCATCAAATGTTTGAGCATTACCATTAACATCTTAATACATATAAAGATCTTTTTAACTGTGATGTTGCCTAGTTAGTCAGGAACATTTAATGTTATGGAGAATGCTATACCAGACCTGTGCGGAAAAATATCATTGCATGCTAAATAAACGATATTATTTTAAGTTTTTCATTTATTATTATTATTGAGAAGGTAGAGAATTGCAACTTTACCCACTGCCTTGAAAATAAACAGTCTTGTAGAGAAGAAAATGCATGAATATGCTATAAATTAACTGTTGAAGAAGTGATGATGTAAATAGAGCCAGGTAAAGAGAGTGAGAGACAGAGTAGCAGCTCTGATGGACATTGATCAGCAGAGGGATCACAGCGTCTGTGTTTACTCTTTCATTTTCTTTATCACTCTCTCACACACACACATGCAGGCATGCTCTGCTCAGTCATCAGTGAGGGATAAGATAATGACAGGAGATGGACGAGGAGAGAAGTCCTGCTGAGAGAGGAGATGCAGAAAAAACACAGGAGTGCGTGTCCTATTCGGCCTGTCCTCAGCAGGGGGTTACGGCTAAAGAAAACAGAAGTGGTTTTCACACATTAGCAGTCAACAAACAACACACACACATGCACGCAAACACACACACGGGGAAAATGCGACCAAAGCCTGATTTAAAGGAATATTCTGCCTTGTAAAAAGGGACAGAAAAGTGCAGAGAAAAGAGCATTTCCAAGATAAACATTCAGTAACATCTTGCTAGGATTTTTTTCTGAACGCAGCCAATAAATTGAAAAAATATTGGACTGTTGTTCTAATTTATCTTTGCAACAATAACAGCATCAATGATTAAATCCCACCCAAAAACAAAATGATTGCCTGTGTGTGTGTTTGCAGGCAGAAAATGGATTAAATCTTTAATTACCTGTGCAGTTTTTAAAAGGGATCTCAAATCTCAACACAAACAAAATGCTGTGCCCCCCACTGAAAACCAAAACACACCTTTCACCCTTAAATTGGTTGTCTGAGAGCTTGATATAAGACCTGTGGGAGTGTGTGTGACAGCTGAAAGGCAGGTCTGCTGGCTTTCAAAGCTGGTTCACAAGTGTTGGCAGTTGCTGTAAAGTTTGAATTTAGCTTGTTGTTATTTATTGATGAAGGCAAGATAGAGGGTGTAGGTTTTAGCATGAACCTCTTTGTCTTCAGGCCATTGTAGTGGTGGGATTCATAAATACTGACTTGCACTTATCCAAAGTGATTTACAGTGTCAGCTGAATGCTTGAAAAGGAAATTTGCTTACCATAAGGTGAAGTACAGCACATTCTTAGTAAGCAGAGCATTGTTTGGGCTTAAAAGGTGTACTGCACTGATGCCCTGAAAGCTGTGTTAACACCACTGGATAGTGACATAGCATTCTGCAAAATCTAAAGTTTCCTTTAAGATAACTGCACATACTTGCCAGCCGCGGCAGCTACACTGTCTTCACCTTGAGTGTGTGTGTGTGTGTGTGTGTGTGTCATCATGGCAAAACGTGGTCCTGGAGAGACTGTAGAGAGAACTACCACAGAGGCGGTTTTGAGTACTTTGCTAGGTGTTTATATTTCTGTCTGTGGCCAGATTTTGCGATAGCATCGCTCGCAACCGTGCAAGATACAGTCATGAAACTTTACAGGTGTGTAGTTAAGATCAAAATGAAGGCAGTTCAAAGATGGGTGTGGTTTTAGCAAGGAAGTAGAGGGATAGAAGGTAAGGAAAGGGCCATTTGGTGCCGCAGCTGATGTTAACCCATTGCAAGATAGTCAGAAATGTTAACAAAATCAGTTCTTCCATCAACCACATTACTGTACATGATTCATGAAGCAGCAGTAACTCTGATACATCATGGCATTTCATTGTTGCTTCCCACCTACGATGGCATTTGTGGAGTTTTTTTTTATTAATTAATTTGTCTCTTCATGAACCACAGGCACCCTGTGGTGTTTTTATCCCTTGCTATAGTGACAGAGAGAGGGGGTGACATGCAACAAAAGCCCCCGTCTGGAATCAAATCAGGCTTTCTGGTGGAGTGGAGGCCTGTAACGATTAGTGGCAGCGTGACATGAATGTTTTGTCTGTGCCAGAAGAAAAAGAGGCAGGTAGCACGATATAACGGTCTATTCAATAATCTTTTCTTTTTTTTGACATGCCAACTTTTCCACCTCAGCCATGAACATTTTTTCAGATTTTTTTTAGGTGTTTCCATATAGGTTTTTTATGCACAAATTGTTATATTATGCTATGTTAATTAATATACAAAATAATTGGTATTGGCAAACGTTTGATTCCAAGGACATGTGAAGTATCAGCAGGAATTATCACGTCAGCATGAATTAGGAGTCGGCAACTGTGACTCGATCAATTTGGAAACCATTTACATCTAGTTTGGTAAAATGTTTTTAGATCCCCATTGACTTGCACTAGAAAAATGCCATTCTCCTGCAGAAAACCAGACTCCTTTAAATAAGTTAACCTTTGTTAAAGTAATGGAACAATTATAGAGAAACTGAAACAGTGTTAACTTAACAGCTTGCATGCAGTTTAAAGACTGAAATACTTTGGTTCCCCATTGACTGTGACTACAAAATGCAAATAGGCCACGGCTGCCAGTTTCTCAAGCATAACAGCATGAAAACATGTTGGATGTCTTGAAGTAAAGTGTGGTTTTAGTGAGGAAAAAAAGTCATCATGGTTAGGGATCTTTTGCAGGGACTTCTAAAAAGCCCCCCGACCCATTCCTTGCAGTGTGGAGCAGCACGCCCCTGTCAATATTTTCTAATTGGAATGAATTGAGGTAGAAAGTGGTAAAGGGCATGCTGTGTCTGTGTGAGACGCAGAGAAAAAGCTAAAGCCAGTTAGACTGAGCGAAGGATAGAATGAGACATGAGAGAAAGAGTTGCTATGCACAGAATGATACTTATACTGTGAAATCCAACAGTCAATATTTTGTCAGAAGCCTAATCTCCCATGTCTGGTGAGTGTGTGACAATGCCCTTCTGTATGATATGGTGTGCTTTGCTTGCTGTGTGTGTTTCTGTGTGTGTACTATGTGCATGCCTCTTCTCTCCCTCTTAGATGTCGGCTATACGAAAGCCGGCGCTGGTCAGGAAATCTTGTGTAACAGTTTTACATTCCTGCAAGAAATGTTATTTCTACAGGCAAAACATTGTGTCATTTTGAATAATTGGGCATCCAAAGTGCTTTATGTGGTACATATTGAAAGCATTGACATTGTATGATGCTTTGATCTGTGCGTCTGTGTGTGTGCGTGTGTTAGGATACATATGTAAATTATAGGGCTGCTTCCCGCTGTTTGAATCAGAAAGCACTGGCCTAGTTCCCATCACTGTCTAACCAGCCATAACGTGCTGTCAGAGATAAGAAGAGGAGAGAGAAGAGAAACAGATACGTAGAGGAGAGATTGAGATGGAAAGGGTGGAGCAAAAGAAAGGGGGAGGAGCCAAAAACAAGTACACATAGTGTCCGACACGTGGTGTAGATCCAAAGTACTGTACAGGACCAACATCCTCAATACCCGGCCTGACTTGAACAAGGTTCTGAGTGCACACTTTCTATTTGTTCTACTTTCTTCTTGCTTCAGTTTATATTGGGCTCCAGTTCTGTAAAAATATTTGATTATCCCTGACATGACCTTAGTCCTGGCAACAGTCTTATTGTTCAGGAACACAATCCACACATTCTCCAATCAAATATGTCCATAACCTATATTTTCCTGCGTACGACAACAATGAGCTCAAGTTTAGGCAACAAAAGTACTTTGTGGTTTGGGTTAAAATAACTATGTTTGTTACATAACTTATGCTTGTGGCGTTAGTTCAGAACTTCTACTTTTTACTGTCTTTATGCAGTTGTGCTATACCTTTCAACTGTTTGCATTAAAAATTAAATGTATCTACTTTAAATCCTTTTTTTTTTTTTACTCCCAACCACTCCCCGGCCCCCCACGTTTACTGCATATCTACTGCGACATCACACGTGTCCTGTCCTTTCTCTTAACTTCTAACTCTAACTTCTAACTGTTTTCTGTTGGTGGACATGTTTTAATAAACATGTCAGCCGGTAAAAGTCAAAACCCTCTTTTCTCTTTGTCTCTCCGTGGCTCCATCCCATGCATTATTTCTCAAATGTATCCACTGAAAGCCTACTTTCTGTTGCCCTTGCACTGCTGCACACACTGATGTATAAAGAGGAGGCTAATGCACAGAGTTAGGACTCTGATTAAATGAGTCTAGAATGTAGGAGGCGAGCTAATGTTTAGTATTGTCTGGCTGATTAAAGCATAGCAAACAAGTGATTGCTATGCAGCTCTGCTCCTCACTGCTAACTCATACACAAGGCTGCTCTCTGTTCTCTCTCTCCACAGCTCTCCATCTCAAGATCTCTCTCTTTAATTCTCTATCGTTGCCTCACTAAATCTCTCAATCTCTCCCTTTCTCTGTGTCACCCTGATTTGCTTTCCCTCTCACTATCCCAAAAAAAAGAAAGCTTCATTTCCATCCCTCCATCCATGCTTGTATTTGCTAAGACCATTTCTTTTTTCAGGATAGTCTCATTATGAACCCTGAATAGGAATAAACAGGTGTCGAATATGGATGGATGAACAGATGGATGGATCTCTTTTCTCCTATCCTTCTCTCTGTCGCTGCTTCTTTGTCTAAACTTTTGTAGCGTTCCCTATTCCTCTATCTTCCTACGTTTCTGTCTCTCTCCAAATGAAACTCCATCCCTCTCCCGTTCTCTGTCGCTCTAAGACGGTCCCAGCTCCCTCAATTTCCCCAGCTCTGTTGCCGTGTCGACAGCCCAAATTCAATTATTGCAGGCTGTGCGATAATCCCAGGCCACTGATTGGTCACTGCAGCCCGCCATTAAGTGAGCACAGCGGAGACAAGGACACAGTGAGAGGGAAAGAGAGGAGAGAGGGTTAACAGAGAATTAGTAAAGAGTGGTAAAATGTGAAATATAGGAAGAAAGAAGGAAAGAAAGGAGGGTAATTTAAGAGGTTAAAGGAATAAAACAAAACATATGCCCCACTCTTTTTATCCCCTAAAGCCCCTGGTATCCTTCAGGCTCAAGCTAAAACAAACAACTGTGCCCTTAAAAGCCCGGTCCATAATCCCTGTGTAATCACTCAGGCAGCCTCACCACACATAACCAAAACATGCATGAAGACAGAGATACACGCATGTTTTTGTTTAAAGTGAATTGGTTGGATTCCACATCAAAGACCGAAAGCTCTGAATCAGTATAGATGTATATACATAAAATACAAAGATGCTGTTGAGAGAAGCAACAAATTGATACAAGATTCTTGTCTGTTTCAATGACTCACTTCCTCCCCGTCACGTTCTCCCGACCGGCCCGGCCCCCCGTTAACCACCACCTCCTCTCAAACAGCGGCTGCTTTCAGCAGTCTGGTTCTGTCCTGATCCACTGGATTGTCCAGCAGCACGCTGACATTATTAACTAGCTGGTGTTTCATCAAATTAAATATCACACCACACACCGGGCTCGTGAGGCGTAATCAATAACGGGGTGACTGGAGCTTCTCACTGGTGTTTAACCTTATAGATTCAACTGTGCGCAATTTTGTTTTCTTACTTTTAGACTAGTCGACTATATGGTTTAACATCAGGGAATAGTCGTTAGGAATATGCATTCACTTACTGTTTACAACTTTTTGCAGCTGTGTCTTTGCTTAAATAGGCTACCTGCCGGTCGGAGTGTGTGTGTATTTGTGTGTGCGCCTGTGTGTGTATGCGGCCCGTCTGCAGGTGTCAGTGAGGAGGATGCTGAAGTGAAACTGACGGAGAAAATTAAACTTAATATTAATTGAATAATACTACTGGGAGTCTACTACAACTACTAATAACAGTAATAGTTTAATAACCTACATTAATGGAAAAAAATTAAGAAAATTATCGTCTTGACATTTGACTATTGGCAACCACTCTGAATAGAGGCGATTCACGAGATCGTCGTCTATCGGCACAACCCTAACAGAAAAACAGATCATTCTGTTTTCTTGCATTTTCCAAAGGAAAGCCTCTCAAAGTTATTCAAACATCTTTTGTAACCAATGACAACCTTTTACTATTATTATACCATCAAGCATTTTGTGTGTAACTCAATTTTATGATGAAATGATAATTTTTCAGTGAAACTCAAGTAGCAGAAATATAATTTTTTTACAAGGCACCCAGGATATTGCCCTGCAGACTGATCTCCCTGGTGACGCAGAGCTTTTATGGCAATAAAGTAAAACTACACCAATTTATTAAACTGCAATTTCTACCCAGAACTATAAAAAAAAGAAAGGGAACAAAGTCTATTTGCAAGTTGAATAACACCACTGTCAGGCCATTATGAGGAAAGACACTACTCAGGACATACAATAGGCGTTTCACCTTGCAGGTTCCACAGCCAATCCATCAATTGGATTCCAATCAGTGTCAGTGTCCAACATGTTTCTGGTTCGATAGGTTACAAAGATCAACACTGCTGTTCCTAAACCCAATACATGCCTGTTTCATTGAAAAATCAAACCATAAATTCATTTTTGTAAGTGCAGTGTGTGTTTCTTTCTCTTGTGTCCAATCACCTGTAAGATGGTAACAGCCGGGGTGGGGCGCGCTGGTGGCTCAGTGGTAGAGCGTGCGCCCCATAAAACACACACACGGTTGTCTAAAACAGTGCAGTGTGCAGCCTCGCTGTGTGCCTGCAGTTAGAGGTGTTAATACTTTAGAGGCGTTAATACTTTATAACTGAGCAGTGACGTCTTCAAGACAAAGATGGGAAAAACATCTCTCTCATTCTGCCATTTCCTCTCCACATCTTATTTTGCCGGCTCTGGCAATCTGTCTTTTAGTTTAAACTGATTTTCTCATGTTTCTGTCGTTATCAATATGTCCTGGCATCCGTACGTGTACGGCCCAGCTCACGGCGAATATTCCCTTATCGTTTGGGGTTTGTGGGTCAGCGTGTTCAACAACAAAATTGTCTTTCGACTTCAGAGCTGCTGCCTCAGCTGAATGTTTACGGCACGAGACTGCAGGCTCTCGTTGGGGCTACCACATTCCCTGATGCGCAATGTTTCAGTTTCAAATGCTCCTCGTGACATACGTTAATGTAAATGCCGTGCCTGCTGAGAGATTGAAATCGGTTGTGGTTTGAATTTGCGGGTGGGTAACATTTCGTCCTTTAAATCATTACTCTGTTAGTTCTTCTTTTTCTCCTTTATCCTGGAGTTGAAAATATGCTGACTAAAATCATATCATTGCTCACCACAGAGTTATTTTGCACAGTGCTTGCCATGGTTATGTAATTCTAATAAAGGCAAATGGACACTCAAGAAAAATCTGCCTCAAAGGCATCCCAAGTGTCGTTTTCAACATAATGATACTCTAACAAGTCATGCCTGTATTTCATTTTCAGTTTACCCATGATGTGACAGCCCTCACTTCATATTTTGCATTAGTTTACTCTGGAGTGCATGTTGACAGCTAGCCAGTTAAGCAAAGAGTAAACAAGCACATGTCATAGCAACAGTGAAGGCAGCATTAAAACTGTATGAGAGAGGCATGACGGGGTAAAGAAATGTCTTGAAAAATTGATGTCGATGAGATGATTTTAATCACAATCAATAAGTTTGATGGGTAGAAAATAAATAAAGTCCTTGATGAAAATGGCCAGAGGTTTAAGAATTTTAAAGTCACATGGAATTAATCAATGAATCATACCATATACTTATTGAAAAACATATGCCAAAATATTACATAAATTGTAGATGCATGCTATGCATGGTATATTTATTCACTTCACTGCTCACACTGACAAAACTATGAAGCTTGCTGTATCAAACCAACGCATTCTCATAAACCGTTTGTGTAATATCATATGAACATGTGTCCTGTTTTAAATACATGTCCCGGTCACGTGATAGACACGTCATTAATGTCGCGATTAACGTTGTGAAATGGTAAGACTTCGGTTAAGTGAGCTAGAGGCCAAACAATGGGTTTAAAACCATGAGTATTATGCTAAGGTGGACAGAAAACACTCCTGTGGGTCGTATTTCCTGCCACAGCGAGGGGCACTGATTCAAGAAATGCTTGCGTGAGTCGTATAAGAGTGAGGAATAAACAATGTATGTGGTCGTATGGTTTGGAGGACTTCAATATTTTTTTTAATCTAAACAAAAAAAAAGACCCCAAAAACCTTTGCAGGAAAAGAAAATCATGGTTTAAAAATTGAAGACCTACAGTTTTCTGGTCCAGACGTTTTCTGGGGTAAATATAGGTGGAACTGTTTTATCCTCATTCAGCACCAGCGAGAAAGGTGAGAATGCGTACAAGCTTATAAAAAACATGAAACTCTTCTGTCTTTGAAGATGAGAAAAAAAAAATCAATTCCTCTTTTAGTCCTTAACATTGCCTCGCTGCCCCTCACTTCGGCACAGAATATAAAACAAAAAAGATATGGACTCGACGTGCATTAAGAATTTTAAATACATGCAAAGACTGACTAATTTATTGAAACTAATTTTTATCTATCTGCATACCAGACATCCTGAAATGAAGTGACTGTGTGTAAAAATAGGGGCTGCAGTTGTTTACATGCTCATTCATTATGGCCAAAAATACCCTCTAATTACATTTGACAACCTGCCCTTTATCATAATCTAATTATGTCATTTTGCATCCAAAGTAATAAAGGCCTGCTGAATGCCATAATGAAAAATGTATTATCATACTGTTCCCCATTGAATGAAAGCCCCCGCTGTCCCTCTTGCAAATGAGCAATGTATCAAAGCTTTTCAAACCTCTGCCATTATCAAAATACAGACATTTACAAAAATGGACTGCCTCAAGGTTTGAGCCATTCAAAATTGAAATCAGACATTGCTGTTAAAACAAAAAAGTGAGCTTCAGTTTGTAACCGCAGCAAGAGTTCTATAGGAGGCAAAAACTGTAGCCTATGATTTATAAATTACTGACATGTTGTATTGTTCGTAAACTAGACATCAGCACGTCCAAGAGTGGGTTTTGGTCGCAGTTTTGAAACTGGGCCCAGCTGCTCATTATAAATAAATAGTCAACAAGTCTTCCAGATTAAATGACAAAAATATGTTCTTTGTCCATGCCCTATAGAACTACACATAGAAGTGTTTTCAGATCTGATGACTTTATTGGCAGTATGACAGTTTCATCATGTGACAACTCTACAGTGAAGGATTGGTTTGGTTTCAGCACAAAAAGGACTTGGTTAGGTTTAGCGGAAAAAAACATGGTTGGGGTTAAAATAAGTACTTTGTTGAGGTTAGGGGAGCTTCATCATGATGTTTACAATAATAACCACATGGTTAAGGTTATGGAATGATGACAAAGACATTGACTGTCAGTTTGAAACAGCAAACACAACGGTCTACCGTGTTAAAGTTTGCCCATCCCCCTAACGCAGACTTTGTCGCTCTAAAATGATCCTCAGAATCACTACGGCCACTATAGAGAGCTTTGTCACTTGAATGTAAACATCATTTTTATGGGCATTTGTTGAAACAATTCTTCTAAGATAGCCTGAAATAGATAGATTATTTCTGCTTTAGAACATACCTACTGTGAAACAATCAGAAAATAGCATTTTATTTCAGATTCACTGCTTTGTTCTCGCTAACGCCGCTCCTTCATCCACTCTATAGCTCGCTCGACCACCACTGCTCTCTCTCTCTCTCTCTCTCTCTCTCTCTCTCTCTCTCTCTCTCATTGAGCCAGGGAGGAGGGGGGATCGCCGATCCTGCTTTTAATTTCAATCGATTTTAAATTTAGATTCGAAAAGTGTGACACCCCTAATGTGTATGTATGTATCTTTGGAATTGTTACAATGCACTCTTGACAAAACAATAGGCTACCTGTTTGCTCCTGCTTCCATTTTTTGTGCTAAGCTCAAAACATGCAATTGAACTCCCTCTGTACGGAACACACTGAGGTAAACAAAGTCCTCCAAGAAAGATATATATCTGACATCCACATGAAAGCTTTATACGCCACATATCTGCAAAGATAAATGTGGGTAACACATGAATCAGATTATGACCCAAAGGAGCCTATGGAGCCAACACTTCAGATAAATACACGAATAAATAAAAGTAGCTTAATACTTTTACAAGATATAAATGGAGCGAGTTGTAAACCATCTGATTCACCTGACTGAAATGATGATGTGATTCTCTTTTTCCAAGAGTTCATTCTTCCTGTTTTATCATTGGCCAGGAGATATTTTAAACAGGACTTTTATGCAGCAAATCATCTCTCAGAAAGAAGGGTCTTCCACAGCCGCCCCTCCCTCCACACTCCCCTCCTCTCCTCTAGTTGGCTACCCATGAGATTCTAAATCTGCTCCTGCAGCGGTTGGACACTGCTCTCAGCCAATGAGGACAGAGCAACTGTTGCATCCATGTACCCCCTCCTGCAGGGCTCCTTCTGCTGCAGCCTCTCAGTCTGGATTTTGATCTGAAGCGCCAGTGGTGAACAGTGTCACAATAACCGAAAACACTTGCGTACAAGCCATCTTACTCAACACAAGTTGTTTTTTTTTTTACAAACACTATCAGAAACATCTACATAAATTTAAATATATTTGTGTTTCTCTGTAGCCTATAATGTTCTATCAGATCTAGAAGTCAAAAGTGGATCTTCTGAGATCTTATTGCTTTAATGATTTTATTTATCTTCTGTGGTGCCACAGCTTATTCCCAGTCCCATGACAGGCAATTTAAATATTATCTTCATGACAAAATATAATATATGATTACAATAGCAAGCCCGAATAATACAGAGAAGGGAAAGTGAGAGGGGAGAGGATTACTCTAGTTTCCAACGCCCTCCATCGGCGGCGACATCTCTCTCTCTCTCTCTCTCTCTCTCTCTCTCTCCCTCTCTCTCTCTCTCTCTCTCTCTCCCTCTCTCTATGCTGCTGCCGCGCGCCCGTTCAGTTTTCCTCACACCGCTTCCGAGGCTCTTGGAGAGAGGACGGATAAACGGCGCTGACGGTACCGGATTTGATACCCGAAGGAGGGAGGGATGCTACGGTGATTTCCCTCTTTTCTCTCCTGACACGCACCACCTCCTCCTCCTCACCACCACCACCACCACTCCTCTTCATCACTTCAATCTCGGAACCTTATCAAGACGCGCTACTGTTCTTTCTTTCTATCATCTCTTTTTTTTGTATTCATCTTTGAACCCGCTTGGTTGGTTTGGTATATTTTGCCTCTGCGCTCCAGCAGGATAAAACATAAGAGAACCCCCCCTCTTCTCCTAGCGCACACAAACAGAAAAAAAACTGGGGTTTCAATCAATGGATGTGTTGGACATATGATACAAGAAGCAATACTTGTTGAGAGAAGTGATCGTTTTCGGCTGGCTTGTATGTATTGGGGGAATTTCCTTGGAGAGACGGGCTGCGCACGGAGTTTCTCACTTCCAAGGTAAGGACCGCTTGAGTTAAAGGACTGGGATTTTGCCGTTGTTACCTCAACACAGTCTCATTCATCTCTTTTCTCCTCCAGTCTGACTCTCTCTCCCCTCGCTGTCCGTGCGTCTCTTTCTGTGGAGGCTTTTAATGAGCGTAAAACAGGCGAGAGACCGAAGTGAAAGGTTTCGGTTCCCGGGATGCTGGGGAGATTCTGATTCGACTCTGGATTAATCCAAACACAGGGTTGTCACGCAAACAGTACATATATAAAAAGGTCACTGCGAGAGGATGTCGGACTTCCTTGCGTTTGAGTATATAAGGAATAAGCTGCGAGAACCCCACAGAGCCTTTGCGCGTTAGCGATGGTAACACAACGTGAGTGTATTTGGTTGTGCTGCTGGCTGGAACAGTGCAGACTTTCTTCGGTCCTCTGGGCCACTGGATGACGGTTGGATTTGTGCGGGTTTCACAAAACACAGACTGATTTTTTTCCCCACATTTCCAGCGCAGTGTGGTCGGTGTGTCTCTGCATTTTTGCGCTCGTTTGGTGTATGTGTGTGTGTGTGTGCGTGTGCGTGTGTCTGGCCACGTATAGAGGCTAATCTCGGTGTATAGGCTCTCTTTCGCTGTCTCGGTACCTCCGCGTAACGGCGACGCACAACTTTTCTTTGGATCACCGTCATCATAGGCTTGATGTGCGTGTGTGTGTGTGTGTGTGTGTGCGTTTCACGGTCAAATCACATCATTCATAGAGGAGAGACTTTACTCCATCACTTCAATAATTCAAAAGAGACGAACAGTTGTGTTACTTTTTGGAGTGACAGCTATATTTTTTGCATTAATTTGGCGTAAAGGCCTATTTCTCCCCGAAAGCGTTTTACCTCACTTCAGTAAACAGTCTTTTTTTTACAGTTTAAATGATCAACTTCAACCTCTTTCTTTTGTTTTCGTTCTTTCTTGCGTCGTTTTCTCGTATAAAATTATCTTTGCAGGGCTCATTATCGCTTTGTGGAATTAAGATACTGAAATATGAATCCCTAAAGACTCCATACGGTTTAGCATTCAGTCCATTTCAATACTTAAACCAGAGCTGCGTCCTTGCCCTTTCCGTGTGCGCCAGTGCTGGTGAAACTGCATGAAAATTGCATACAGATCACTTGCCCATAAGGTCATTCATAGGCACATACTTCTGCACTCAATTAGGTCCGTGCGTTTAGCTTATCATCCCTGCAGGGCCCACATTAGATCATTTTTTAATTGTTGCACACATTTTTGAAATGTACTGAAAACGTGCCCTGCTAGTGTGTAAGTGTGTGTGTGTGTGTGTGTGTATGTGTGCCGGTTTGATGTGAATAATTATGGATGCATGAACTGCTGAGTCGTTTTCAAGGGAGAGTAAGTGAGATGTATAATTTGGGCAGCTGCAATTCCACTGCGTTTTCAATGGGGGAGCAGAGAGAGAGAGAGGCGTTGACTGTAGGGCTGTATGGTCTTTGGTATTCATGGCACAGCTCAAGATTGCTGCTCTCGAGCAGGCAATAATCTCTCTCCCTCTCCCTCTCCACCTCTCCCTCATTCTGTCTCCCACACTGTTGCT
>JAOVVB010016088.1:0-16427 GCA_028570985.1 Heterobranchus longifilis | reverse complement strand
TGCTTCATCCATTCATTAAAGGACCCCTGTAATCCACCTACAGACTGTGGAGGCCAATGGTGACTACTGTATTTATTCCCATTTTTATGACCGTGGTAGGACCTCTGGTCAACATTCACACATTATGGGTAATTTGGGAACGGCATTTAAATCTGCATGTCTTTTGATGGTGGAAGGAAACTCACAAATCACATTTGAACTCCATGAACACAGATCCCAAGGCAGGAATCGAACCCAGACCCTGGATGTGCAAGGTGACAGTGCTGCTCACTAAGCCACTATAGGGCCACAACTCACACTAAATCCACACACTATTCTGTTATTGTGACTACCACATAGATCATTTTTAGTTTATGCTATAGGACAGTAAATTTTAAGGATTGATATTATTTTTTTACATACATTTCCATGTAATCAAATGGAAATGTAAAAAATGGAAATTTTGTTTATCAAATTCATGATCATGCTCAATATCCCAAAGTGTGCAGCAAGATCATCAATCAAAAGATGACCAGTCAATTTCAGAGAGAACAGAACTGACATCTTGCCTCATTAATTAGAAAATTCTGTTTTTGTTACCATTTACTGCATATCATTATTGTCCATATGCTATATTATGTTTTCTACCCGAGATGAAGGGAAAACAAATGGAATATTTAAACTTTTTTTTTTATCTTGCATTTTCATTAAGGTTCCTTTCCTAAAATATAGACTTGTAAAAATTACTGGCAATCTCTTTGAAAGAAGCACAAAAATGAAAATGTTCCTCTTGCATTTAAACAAGATATTAGAATGAGAACACCCAGGGAGAAAGTGAGAAACTTAGTGGAGTAATGAACAGATAAGCGATCACGACTCTAATCATGGTGAAGATAGCAGGAGTTGATCAAGTTTAATCTGAAACACAAAGCTATGGAAAAAAAAAAAAAAGTTAAATAATTAACTGGCGATAGCAAGCTTAGAAATTTTCTATCACTTTTAGTGAGACTTGGAAATGAAACAAAGAAAGTCTCCCTAGACCAACTAAATAATGATAAGGCACATTACAGGTGGCCACAATCAGGTAACAGGACAATCCCAGGACAGGGTGGAGACAGGAGTAATATAGATATAAAAGCTGGTGGAAATGCAAACAAAAGCATGTCGTGTAAAAACAAAGCGGAACGTCAGTGTGACACTCGCTCGACTGATCCATGAACTAAAGTTAATTAGACTCATTAAAACACACCGACGCTGAGACTTCATTATCTTCTTAAAGCCAGAACAAAATTCATTATTCCATTCATTCACATATTCAGGAAGCACTTTATCTGAGCCAGGGTTGTTTTAAATTGCTTGATGTTAGCGAGCTAACAGAGTGTATAGCATTGGAGCTATTAGGAACATTTACTGTACGTTGGCTCACACCTTTTCACATGTTTAATCTGAATGCGTTTCGTTTAATAACAAAACGTGTTAAATAGACTTTTATGCATTTTGGGAAGGTATTTTTCTCTGGCCGTAGAAAAAAATGGTTCAAAACCTTCTTGTAGAAGCTTTAAACTTTTACACTTTAGGAAAACTGCAAAACGGAGTGGCCACAATTCACACTGTAGCAAAAGTACTTCTTCAATCAGAGTTGAAAAGGGCCTGGAGCCTATCCCTGGAAACTTCCCTGGGGCATGAGGCGGGGTACACCCTGGACAGGCATGCCAATCCGTCACAGGGCACACACTTACACACTTAATCACACACTACAGGCAATTTGGGAACACCAGTTAACCTAACCTGCTGGTCTTTGGACTGTGGGAGGAAACCGGAGTACCTGAAGAAAACTCACCAAGCGTGGGGAGAACATGCAAACTCCATGCACAGACCCAAGGCGGGAAGCAAACCCTCGACTCTGGAGGTGCAAGGCCATAGTGCTAACCACTACATCGCTGTGCCGCCACGGTGCCAGATATAACAATGTAAAATAGAGGTAAGACACCTGAACCTGCTCATAGACAACTGAGTATTAAAAGAGAAAATGCATGGGAGAGGGGGATGGAAATGCTAATATGATATAAGAACTTATTATGCTTTTATACAAATCAATTTTTTCTTTCAGTCAGAATATTAAACAATGCTGCAGCACAGATATTTGAGAAAGAAGTGGAATAGCGAGAGTGATCAAGTGCATTGTGGCAAAAAAAAAATACTGAATTGAATGATACAGATGAATAGTGATTCGAGAACGTTCCAATACGTGTTCACTGAACATAGCAAAGCTATAGCCCTGAGTCAGACCAAGTAAAGTGCTACTGACACAGTTTTAGGACTGCATTTTCTTTTTTCCTCGTCTCACTTACTCCATTTGTTCAGAAAGGTCACAGAAGGCGATGGCTGCCTGAAGAGAAGTGAAAATGGAGATTTTTTTTTTCCAAAAAACTGACATCACAAACACATACTAGATTTGTTAAAGAGCTCAAAGCTATCTCAGTGGACCGGCATATTGATCATACACTTCCCAGGTCGCTCTCTTGCTCTCTCTGTATGTCTTTCACACACTTTCTTCCTCTTTCTAAACCCAAACCCGTGATTATCTGAAGCCACCCAATAACCCACACACTGCACTCTAAATCTATAAGAACCAAAATCCTACAGACAGAAGACTGAGGCAGCAACAATGTCACTCTCCACCTACAGATATGAAAAGGCAAGTGAGTCATTGGGTTAAACAACAAACACACCACCTCTGCTGTTATCCTGAAGAGAACGATTTTAAGGTTAAGCTCATTGACTTGGGAGAAATCAATCTGTCCTCCTGCCTCTCCCCTCCCAAAAAAACACTGAAGTAGGTGGACTGGTTATGTTAACTTGACTTTAGGTGTGAATGTGCATGTCAAAGCCAGTGTTCCCATGGTCCACCATGACCCTGATGTATACTGAAGATGAATGAACAACCTACTGTAACTACTGTACTATAAATAAGTGTGATTAAAGATTGCTAGATTGCTAGTTATGTTGTTAGCTAAAGTTCTTTTTAGTCAGGTGATTGGATGAAGGTTCCGTTGGGATGTACTGTAGGTGCTAACCAATTTTCTGCTGCATTTACAAATGTTTCAGAAACTACTGATTGTCTTTGTTTGCGTGTTACGTTAAGCCTTTATTCGTCACATATAAACATTACTGCACAGTGAAATTCTTTATTCTTCACGTCTCCCAGGTTCTTGTTAGTAGGATGGGGTCAGAGTGCAGAGTCAGTCGTTATACAGCACCCCTGGAGCAGACAGAGTTAAGGGCAGCATCCTGGCAGAACTGGGGTTTGAACCGCCAACTTCCCTATCAGTAAATCAGAGCCTTGACATTAAGCCACCACTGGCCAGGACTTGGCACAGATAGGAGCTGCAGCTTGGCATAGGCACAGAGCTGGGCATAGGTAATGGGTCTGAGCTGGGCGCAATGCTGGATCATGGTATGGGCATTGGGTTTGAGCTGGCACAGAGCTGGATCTTGAAACAGGCTCTTGGTTGAAGCTTGGTACAGAGCTGGATCTTGTCATGGGCACTCTGCATGGGCACAACATCCTCAAAGACAGGCGGTGGCAGCAGCATGGTGTACCTACTGTAAAGCCAAGTGGCAGCAGCTGCAAGATGTCCCTGAAGCCAGGTGGTGGTAACAGCAATGTGTCCCTAAAGCTGGGCAATGGTGGAAGCACCCAATGGGACCAACAGAGCATCTTCGACATACGAAAATAATACTGCTAGGCTTAGCTGGCACAGTGCAGAGTAAGGCTCAGGCAGGACATGGTACATCTCAGGTAGAACAGTGAATGGTTTAGGCAGAGCATCTCATAGCACAGAACAAGACATGATTCATAGCTGGAGAGGGGCCATTTCACTGACCTCCACAGGTTGCCTGTGTAGGTACCTGAGTAGGCAGCATCGCTTGGAGCTGAGCTGTGCTCTTGGCTTTCCCTTATGGGTCCTGCATTCTCGGTCCAAGTCAATACTTGGTCAAACTCTAACCCATTATAAGCACTTGGTAAGTCTAAAAGTCTCAGGAGTGAAATTCTGGCAGGCCCAATTTGGCATCATGGCCTTCCACAAAGTCTCTCTCTGAAGAATTCGAGTCCTACTCAGCCATCAATTTGGTATAAAAATTGTTTTGCATGCAGTTTTGGCACAATTGGGTCAATGTTGTTCTGACATCATTTTATTAAAGTAATTATAACTGTCAAAAACAATGTAATACCAACATTGCAAATTAACGTTCCCACAAGGTTTTGACAACAGAAAAGGAAGGTTCAACAGCACTATACAGATGAATACTTTTCTATAACAGCATGAATCATCATGATTCATTCTTTACTTACATACAGCTAGTGTTGCAATAAAGGGTTATAATTAGCATGACAGCTACTGTATAATGCTCTATAACAACACAATGAATAATCAGTATAAGTGAAAACACTAGCTGACTCACAACTGTACTTGGGTGTGATCATACAATACCAGTGCCATCCTGTCATTCGATATAAAGCCTTATTTCCTTTCAGTTCTTTTTTTTTTTTTTTACTTTGGCCTTCTCTTAGTTAAATAAAATTACCTGAACTGTTAAGGACATCAGCTTATTCATTATCTCCCTTTTCATTAATTTCTATCCCTGCATTTCTCTCTCTCTCCCCCATGCGGTCCTCATTCTGACAGCTCATTATCAGTACTCTAGGTGTTGGCAACCTTGGCCGAAGGTGTAGGGAAACCACCAAAGTCCCTCCACTTTAACAGTTTGGTATACACTGCCATTTTTTTTTTTATTATGTGCTCTTAATCCGCATGTAATGCAGCAAATTAGCCACTTGGTTTTGTAAGTAATTACGCAAATAAACAAAGAAATAAATACATTTTATTTAAAGACATCTTATACCATTAAGCAGTCATCCTCTGGTATTTCTAAAATTGAATCCCGAGTGATGAAGTAATGATGAAGTCAACACCTAGGGTGAGTTTCAGAGTCTCACATACGTCCTGTCCTTACTATACATATAATGACAGGTAAGGCCAGGGGAAACTGCCTCTGAGCAAGCAGAAATATACCCACGGTCAGTGCACTACCTCGATTTAAGTGGATGAAGACAGGGTCAAAGGAGGGAGAGCTGCTTTTTTTCAGAGACGGGCCTTTAGTAATAGCGCAGATGACACACACGGCATTGTGATGTGGTTCTGTCTGAAATAGAGTGTCTACAGGAACAGATTGGGTGCCAAAAAAAGAGCTAGGCTCTAGGAGATGTGCCATTGCTGTGAAAAAATTAGTCTATTAAACCCTCGGATGAGTGAGCTAACATTCCCAGACCTACACAACCGGTGCAGCAATGCATGATGTCAGCAAATTTGAAACGGACTGTTCTACTGTAGTAAGATATCCTAAAGCAATAGTTCATCCTGAAAATCTTTAAACATGTTTGTATTGAATGGGTTTTGCTGGGCTTATCAGTTCTGATTTGAATTTGTTTGCACAGGGGACAGTATAGCATTGTACTTCAATGGTGTTTAATAAAAATAATTTAACATAGGAAACAACCATGAACAGTGAGTTTACTCCTTAAAACAAAACAGCAAGCACATCTTTACTCACTCACCATTTTCCAGCCTTGTTCAAATGAGAAATTTAACATACACCATATTGGTGCAAACATTGAATTTATTGATCTCCAGAATGCAATGCAGCTATACAATAGGCCTCATGCAAGAAGCAATATACTAACAAATTTTCACTTATTTTTTTAATTAAAAATAATAAATAATAATATTCATACCTGTTCATTTCTGGCAATAACCCATAACAGTTTTCTAATTTTTGCTCTTTTCTTATTTTTGCATATTAAAAAAATAGTCAAGAGCACTCCTACCTAAATAAGAAACTCCCATTTCCACAGTCTGCAAATTGTTTGTCTGATGCACTGAAACATAAAAAGTGTCCTATAATCAAATTCAGATCATTATTATGTGTTTTAGAAGAATTATAATGATTTGATCGTTTCATGGGCTAAAGCGATACTAGTGGTCAATTTATCCCAATTAAGACTATAAAAACCCTTGGATGTTTGTGTGCATTCTGCTTCTGAATGGCTTACAGATTGCTGTTCGATGCTTTGGCTATCCCGGGCTCACACAGAGAGCTTGTTTTTAGAGTTTGCACACATTTGATGAGATGGGTATGATGAGCTGTTTCAGATTGCCACGGTAACACATAATTATGAAAACCACTATCCTGTTTAAATGTTCTATCAAAAAAAAACACATTTTATAAATCTCAAACATATGTGACAGAGGTTATGTTCTGACTGCATGTGCCATCAAACTGTTTTTTTTTTTTAATTTCTTACTGTGCATCCTAACCGTTTCTAACCGTGCATCCTAACACAGCATTCACAGCATCTCGTTTTGATTTACCTGTAACGCCAGAACTCACGCTCTGGAAGATCACGTGTTTACTTTGCTAAAGTTGATTTCAACGACCCCTGATTTCACGGAGTACACGGCATAGAGGTTAGCACTACTGTATGTCTCCTTGCAGCTCCAAGGTCGAGGGTTCAATAGCCTTTTCGGGTCTGTGTGCATGGAGTTGCATGTTCTCCCCGTGCTGGGTGGGTTTCCTCTGGGTACTCCGGTTTTCTCCCACAGTCCAACAACGTGTGGATTAAGCTAACTGACGTTCCCAAATTGCACGTCATATGAATAAGCGTGTGAATGTTGACCAGAGGTTCCACCAGGACCATAAAATGGGAATAAATACAATGGTCACCATTGGCCTCCACGGTTCCTAGCTGGAATACCGAGGTTTTTATTTGGATGGATGGAAGTCCATAGTTTAGTGTCTCCACCACTTCTGTGTTAGAATTTTCATTAATATGTAAATGAACAGCACTGGAACACAACAGCAAAGACGGGTGTATTAGCATGATATGTTTTGCTTTAGAACCTTATCTGATTAAGTCAAGGTGAGACTAAAGTCATGTTACATCTCTTGGCATAGAGATAAAACTCATACTGATTTGTTTTTCATATCTGATCTAAATCATTGTGGGAAATGTAGGAGATCATTAACCATAAACTATAGACAGTAAAGTGAGGACAACAAGAGAATGAATGCAATTGATGCTTTGTTAGTCTGCCAGAATCTACTTCCTTTTCTCATTCTCACTCTGCAACTGTCTCCACTGGCTTGGACAGTAGCGCCCAGTCCACAGGTCCAGCTAGCTCATTTGCGGATATTTAATTAGGAAACACTGCAGGCAGAATTAGAAGAGACTGCAGAATAAGAGAGGCATTAACCTCTTTCTGGGGTCACTGACAAATACAAGCAAGTAGCCATGCCACAGGTTTCTTCTGTTTCAGCAAAGCCTTGTTGATGGATGCTCTAAACTCTAATAGTCCAGTGTATCCACAAATACACAAGCCAACTTGGTTTAGTTACAGAAATTACAGATTAAAGATTAGAGATTATTAATTACTTGTTTACCCTACAGCTCTTCTCAAACATACAACAGCTTCAAACCGGTAAGGATGATACCGGGCAGGTGCTTCTCATGCACTCACTTACTCACTTACTCATCGTCGATACCATTTTATTCTGTATACAGGTTCATGAGGGTACCTGGTGCCTATCCCAGAAGATTTAGGGCACGAGGCGGGGTACACTCCATTGCAGGGCACACATTCACATATTATGGGCAGTCTGGGAACGACAATTCCGGGGCAAACGGTACCCTCCAAGCACAGGGAACACATTCCCGAGGCGGGAATCAAACCCAGACACTGGATATGCAATACGACAGTGCTAATCACTAAGCCAACGTGATTCTTCCAAAATGTGCCTCTTCCAAAAAATTCATTAATTAATAAACGAATAAAATGAAGATGCCCCAATACATCTTTTCAAAAGAGTGCTGCATTACAAACAGTGTAACATTCTACTATCTATTCTACCTTTTCATTGGCAATGAAAAAATGGCATTGGAACAAAAAATGTCATATATCTAATCATGTACCATGACCACACAAGTATTACATACAAGGAGAAAATACTGAATTCTTTCATTTATTAATTGTCATAGTTTCCAAGTTGCCCGTATTGTAAGACTGGCTTTGTGAATGTGTGAGCCTAATGTGTTGGCACCCCCTTCAGGGTGTCTCCTGCCTTGTGCCCTAAACTCACTGGGATAGGATCTAGGTCAAGGCTCTGACCCTAAACAGGATACACACTGTACTATGAGAAATGAGTGACTGTATTGATTGCCCTCTGTTCCAGTAGTAAATCCTTAAATGTGGGTGTTACACAATAGGATGAGTGCTAAAATTGAGCTTGTATTCAGGGTAAAAAAAATATACTATATTCTTGCCAAGTTGTAAAAATGAACTCAGGATGACATGAAAATGGAGAACGCGTGTGTACAAGGGTGAGAGGTCGAGCTATTGGTGGCTAGCCAGAGACTATTTTTGAAAAACCACCACAACAGCAGTTTTCTAGTCTGTTGCTTATAACAAAACAGCAAGTATTTAATGACCGTGTTACTACTCTTATTTACTTATTTTTGTATTTAGAATTCATTCAATATAAAAGCTGACATCTGCAGTAAATGAAATGCGATCCATGTATATTTGTGCACATTAATTAATCAATGACCGTTCTAAAGCACTTCTGGCTATTTTGCACTCTACAACTAACAAGCAACATAGGTCGAGAAACACCGTGACCTATACTGGCAAATTCAGCTCACCAGGCTCTCTTTGTTTCTGTGGTGACACATTCGTATGAACACGTTGATCTCTGATCTCCATGGCAACAGAAGTTCTTGAAGACATAACTTTAATTGAGAGAATGGCAAGGAATTGATGACATGCTCCAGGGCTACAAGTCGTCTCGGAGGTGCTCTCGTCAGTAATGCGCTCTCAGCATGGGACACGTCAATAGGAAGTAAGCTCAGAGAAACACCATAGCATGTCCATTCCACTGTCTGGAATGGATGGCTTTGCAGAGGCTCTCGTGTCCCTGTCCTCCTCACCATAAACATTCAGAAGTAAACTTTGTTAACCCGTATTGTGTGGACTTTTTGTCAATTTAAAACCAAGAGCAATAATATAAAAAGAGATTTACAAATATGTAAATAATATAGTCAAATGCATTTCCAGCACATGGACAGCGTGCATATATTTCTGATAAATCCTTTCTGTAGAACACACCCTTGTGCATGTACCACTTAACCTTGAATTTTAAAGACTAAGATATTTTATTAATATGTGAGTCAATTTGATTTTATGCGTGATCCATTCTAGACTATAAAAATGTACATTTTAATTAAACGCATTCAAATTAACTCGAGATATTCACCCTTATGGAGTATTTTGTCATATCACAGGTCTTACCTTGAACATATTCTGAGTTTTATGAACATCACCATCAGAAAATGGTACGCTAATTCATTATTTTTTTCATTCCTTTTAAATGATTTAAACACTCTGAAATCCCAACCCTTATATCCAAATTAGAGATTTAGTGTAAAAATGCCTTTAAACTAAATTAAAACATGAATGCTAGTGTAGTTTTCTAGTTCTATGCTACTCTATAGCTTATAATCTTGATAGTTACTTAAAGGTCAGATATTTTACTATTTCTTTACCAAGTTAACACGGGTCTCGGAGCTTTCACAACGTTAACTGAACAAGCTGGGGAGGGATCTACTTATATGAGGTTACATTAATGGGTATATCTACAGTAATTGGCTTGTTTAATATGCAGCCAATACAAAAATAGGAAAAGGACAAAAAGCTGGGAATTAAGCTTTTTAAATTGGATACCCATACCCGATTGCATTGGGAGGGAAAAATGTTGTAGCAAGTACATTTTGCTACACGATATGATTTGTTTTAATGCAGATTTTTTTTTCACATTTCATTTAATTTTATTGCATTATAATTACAGTAACTATTGGCATGTTCAACCTTTTTTTAGCAATTGGTTTGTCAAGTCAATCTTGGACTTGTGATGAACAAGAGTAAATGCGATTGAAATTTACAGGATATTTTAAGCATAGTATGCTGATGAGACTCTCAGACACAGTACAAAGCAGGCTGTATGTCTGTGAATGACAATCCCGGCCAAGGTGGCTCGATCCTTGAAAAGCGACGGATAACTTGTCACCAATATTACGAAGAGAAATCTTTCTATGGGAACTGTACACACAATCATTCACCAACACCACTTGCACATGACAGGAACTCAACTGCAAATTATTGCAAAATCCCCCATACAGTCCTGACCAAGCCATTTCCACATGTTTGGGTACTTAAAGGAGTTCCTGGGAGGCCAGCGTTTCAGACGTGAAGCAGGCAGTTCAATCGTGCCTCTGACATACTGTGAAAAATTTCTACCTTAATGGTATTCAAGCCATAAGTGCATTAGTGTGTCGCAGGGGATTATATAGAGAAATAAGGATGTTTTTTACTCACATTACTGTGTTCTGTAATGCTACACTATCAAAAGCCCCAGGTTGCCTTGAATGCCCCAAAATACGTACACTATATTGACGGGTACTATCTAATTTACCACATTTAGCAGACATCAAGAGTCTTACAGAAGTGCTTTGTTTTCTCTGTCACAAAAATTCCCTCATGGTAGTTCACTAGGTGGTCGGGGACTAAGAAGTGACAAATCATATCTCAACCAATTGCTTCTTTAAACCTAATTCATAAAAATGCAAATAATGACCTCTGAATCAATTTAAACCACAGAGTGATAAACAGCAATGCCGACTTGCCATTTACGTTGAAGATGCTTGTGTCAGCATTAGCCAGCTTTGCCACCCACTACAATATTTAACACAGTATTATAAGTATATAAAGAATATAGGCCGTTGTGAAAGTTTATGAACGTCTGTCAATACATCTAAGTTGTCATCGAAAAGCTGAACTCTTTTGATCTATGGATGTTAAATAGATAACCGAAAATGAACAGCTTTATGTTATGTACCACAACAACCCCACCCCACCGCCAAACTGGTCATTTTTCTGTAACAGTACTTTCCATCATGTTTTATTCCTTGAGCACCACTCATCTACACTTGAAGTAGGTCCTTAATGTCCCATGTAGAAACTGTAGTTAAATTTATGGTAAAACATGTACTTGTGCACTTACAGTACATGTAGTCATTTTTACAGCAGTATCTCTGAAATTACCCGCACCAAGAATCTTCTACTAAGTGCTTTCAAAATGAGGGCACAAATTGCATTTTAAAAACCGCTTTAAAGAGAAAATGACCAAAGTTCAAGCCCAAAGCTTGGGCAAAAGTGTAAATTAGGTTCTTACTTTTAAGGAAATGATAAAGGTATTATTAATACAGCTGATATGTATTTTGTCTTCTGATTTTTTTTTTCTCTTATAGTTGGCAAATACTGTAGGTGTTTGACAAATAGGTATTTGACAAAATGCAACTGTCAGAATTCATTTAAGCGTGTTTCTTCATCATGGACAAAATAATGCACAAAACCAACTGCCTACTAATTGCACAATGTTTAGTGCATCAACTGGGGACAAGTAATCAGCTATGCTTTCCATTTCTCCACTTTATTTCTGAGTTGACTTTCCACATTTTGTGCGAGCTACTCCTCAGATAAATATGCATGAGACAGCGAAGTGCACTTTGTATGTTCCCGCATGCACAGTGGATAAACTGCATATTAAACTCGTACCCCAGGTTGGTACATAACATGCCGGGATTTTCGCACAGCGTGTGGCCTAATTACACATAAAATTATGTCTTAGTACATTTGGCCGTGACGGTACAATTCAAAGCCCATTTTATGCGCTGTCCTTAATTCCAGACAAATATTCTGTTGCTCAGTGACAGTGTTGCTTATTCATTTTGTCCACTGATGCAATTGGTGGTCATACAATGCAACTTGGTTGAAAATTTCCACTTCCAAATTGGCCAAATGTCCTGAATGTCCACCCACAGAGTAGTCACACGAGAGCACCAGAAGAAATCATTGAACAACAATGATTAGTTCGGAGACTTCCTTTTCTTTCCTAGATACTGTGACTCCACCTCCACCCTACAGAGCTCTCAGTGAAATGAGATCTTTGCTACTATGCAAAAAAAAAAAAAAAAAAAAGTTACTTTTTGCATTCTTTACTTTCATAGTGTCCTGAAGTATGTTTGTTGGTACCTGTTAACGGTTAAGATTGACACATTTGTTGTAGAGTCCTGCATCACCTCTGATGAAACACTGTCATCAGGTGCAACATGAGAGATGCTTTTCCAAAACAAGTTTTTTTTTGT
Source organism: Heterobranchus longifilis (assembly GCA_028570985.1). Lineage (NCBI taxonomy): Eukaryota > Metazoa > Chordata > Actinopteri > Siluriformes > Clariidae > Heterobranchus > Heterobranchus longifilis. The sequence continues at coordinate 4,129 of JAOVVB010016088.1, read as the reverse complement.
TTGTTTGTTTTTTTGCCTAGCGACAAAATGCTACGAGATAGGAATTTTAGCTCAGGCAACAGCAGCCCTGTTGCTGTGGTAACACTATTGGGACAACAAAAAAAATGAAGAAAAGAGAAAATATAGAGTGGAAAAAAGAGGCATCACAAAAAGCATGCTGTGTTTTAGAAAAAAAAAAACAAGAAAGAATATGCTGAAAAAAATCTTAACAAATCAAGAATCTAAACAATTTAAGTTTTAATTCTTCATGTCTTTCCGCTCAGTAAAAGCAGCCCATTATGCTAACACTTAGCTTAGTTACCTTAGGACAGACATAAGGATTATTTTAACAATATTTCAACTTCAACTTTTTTACAATCCACCAGCTGCTAAATCCCAGGCTACTGCAGTACTAGCAATTAGCGATGTGACAGAACTGCTGGATCATAAATACTGCAGCAAGCAAGTTCTTTCGCTTAGCTGCTTAGCACTTGAAGCTAATCCACAGCTGCAGGCACTCAGATAGGCTTAGTGACCCTGCACAGGGATGAGATGATTTACTCTCTCATTCACAAATAGATGATGTCTCTTCTGCTGAGAATAGGCGGCAAAAAAGGAGACGGAGGCTGAGAAAATCATAATGTTAGCATTAGCGGTTCAAAAAGATGTGTTTATTTCTACAGGCAGTGAGTAAGGTCCTTGTAAATCCTCTACACAAATCTTGACTCGGTTGATCATCTTAAAGGACTGTTTTTCCCAAATGAATCGATATCCATCATTTTGGTAGCATAGTCTATATTTCTTTATTGTGATCATATATTTATATATGTTAGTTCACAGAATAAAAATGAACAGCTGTACCTCGGCATACAAATTTAATCCATCCTGAAGAAGAGTTCTTAAGGTCGAAATTTCATATTGTGAAACGCATTTTCCCATAAAAATGTAAATGTAGATAATCTGTTCCAATATGTTAACAATATTACCAATTTTCAACACTATAATTATATTTTTGCATATAAAAACAATCAAAACATTTGAGAAAAATTGTGTAAATTAAGTAAAAATTTGAAATGAATAAACATTAAGCATCATTTAACCTTAATTTATGGCAACATTCTTGAGACCCATGGGGCTATGTCTTCACTAAATGCAAACAAAAATCACAAAAAATATGTAAATTTGCTTTACTTGACTTTTCACTCATGCAACCAAGTTTGGAACGGCACTCGGACGAATGTGCAACTTAGCCGGCGATCGGTTCAGCTCGGTTGGGTCACTCGTATGGCAAAAATGCTTCATATGCCGAAGCAAGTTTCGTTTTATTTTTAAGGCAAAAATTCATGACATGGGGCGTTCTCTGATGAGGTACCACTGATATACAGATATAAACAAAGCTAAGAACATAAATGATGCTATTTCTTGATCCTCTTTTTTTGGAAAGCTTGACAGAAAGATTCTATAGAATAAGTAAAAAACTGCATGAGCTGAATTGTTTTTACTTTTAGGCAAAGCAAGAATAAGGAGTCAAATCACATTCTTAAAAACAACACAATGCATTTACAATATTCATTCATTCATAGATTAAATTAGGCTCATTTTTTTTTATATTTTAGTACATGGATATTTCTTATGTGAGCACAAAAAAAAAAGTTAAAAAAAACTTGGTATGGTAAAAGGTATGGCCTTCTGTTTACTGCGGCAAAGTAAAATACTAAGTAGTAAAATAATAGTAGTAAAGTGAAATTTTAATACAAGTATTACTAATAAATTATTATCAGTAAAGGTATTGTTATTAATTAAATTATTACTAGTAAATTATCACTAGTAAAGGTATTACTAATAGAAGATTAATAGAAGAATCATAATAATAGATTAGGATTAGTGTTACAATTATCCCTGACATTGAAGCATCATGTTGAACCACTCAACACACGAGTATTCCTTTAATGTCTAAATTGCGACAGCATATGTGCCACACATACAATTTGTTGTATAAAACTGTACAGATCGTGATCTTAATTAGATTGCTACACAAAGCAAGGCATGAAATAGCACTGGATCTGAGTAATGCTGGTCTTTGAGGACATTAGTGGTGTTTGTGTATGTGTGAGCTAGGATGTGTTAATGCACTCACATTGCGCAGGATTTGTAGTGCTAATTAGAAATGCCGCAGCTCGTCTGTCATCTCTCTGAAGGGTGCCCTGCTCTTTCACACAGATGCTTTAGATCTCATTCGAGCTCATTCATGTGGCATGTGCGTGCTGTCGCTTTGTGCCGAAGTGCAAAGACCTGCGCTGGCTCCCTTTAATGTCTTTAACAACGCCGTCCCCGGTTGCTTTTCTGTGCCGCGGTGAAAAGAGCCGAATCAAACTCTTGACCAGTCGCCTACTGCTTCTATAATAATCTCCGAGCACCAGCAGGAAGTCCTTAGCACTGACACTGGAAGCTTTAGTGGTGGTTAAAGCACTGCGTCAGGAGTTCAGTGAAACTTTATTGACATTATATTACGTATATACAGGTGTACAGTATGCTAGATAGTACATGAAAGAAATGAGTTCTAGCTTCTGACTGTACACCTACAAGGTGCACCAACAGGGTAAGTGTAATGTAGGAGTGCGATTGTGTAACACATAATAGATCATCAAGTTGTAGCATTATATGTATAATGTACTGCGAAACAAAGTCAGCATGCATTGTGTTGCAATAGCAAGAGGTAAAAAGTGACTGAAAATATTTGTATACTGAAATAAGTTTTGGAGGGGGGGGGGGTTCCACAAACATCCCAGTAATTTTTTATTCATAATAGCATGCATTATTTCAGCTCTTATATTATATTGTGATTTCTTTGCACAGGGAGTTTTGTATGGCAAAGGCATCCATGAATAGGTTTTAACATCATTGCTTAGATGTGAAGAGACCTTTATTTTGCATTTTTGGAAGGAACCTCCAGCGTGAGTGCTTTTCTAACAGTTTTCTAACAGTCACCATGGAAAAGCCTTCAAGACAGCAGGCTTTGAGGTTTAACATGAAACACTGCATTTTTCGGTGGATGACTCCACCACCACCACCACCACCACCACAGAGTCTAGTCCTTGTTGTGAATCTGTATGCCTGAAATACTCTTAAAATAGACTTCAAAGAGTAAAGAAGCCATTGAAGAACAAGTATTTTGACCTTGCTGTGACGTTGATGCAGTTTGGATCAGTTCCAAAATCTATCAAGTTCACTACAATCATTCTGCCGATCGTTAATGAGATACCTTAACAATGGTAATCTTGGACCCACATTGCTATGCATTACATAGATACACTCTGATCAGCCAAGATATTATGACCACCCACCTAATATTGAGTAGGTCCCCACTTGTGCCACCACTGAGTGTTCACACATCTTTCTATTGCAACTAGCACACTACAAGTCAGCCTTCACTCCCCATTATCATCATGCATCAGTGAGCCTTGGACACCCATGACCCTGATTACTGGTTCACCATTTTATCTTCCATTGGAGGGATTTTGGTACGGTCTGACCACTGCAGACTGGGAACATCCCATAAGAGCTACAGTTTTGGTGTTGCTCTGATCCAGTCATCAAGCCATCACAATCTGGCTACTCAGATCCTTACACTTTTTTTGTGTTTGTTTTTCTGTTTCAACTTCAGGGACAAAATGTTCACTTGCTGCCTAATATATCCCACCCACTTCCAGGTGCCTTTGTAACAAGATAGTGTAACTGCAGATGCTGTGGCTAAGACCAAATTGTCCCTGCTGATGAACTTTGCTGAACAGAAAAGCACAGGCTTGGAACAAGACCTCAACATGGCAGAACTACAAAGACAAGGGAAGTAAAATTAGTTATTCATGGGAGAACGCCAAGCAATCCCAAATGCAGATCCTAAATGTTACTTATACCGCATGGTGCACTGCTGTAAGCAAGAGCTCTCAAACTTTTAATCTGCAGATTTATGAACTAATGCACCCTTGGATGGATGGATGGATGGATGGATGGATGGATGGATGGAGGGACCGATGGACGGACGGACAGATAGATAGATAAATAGATAGATACTGTAGATAGATGATAGATAGATAGATAGATAGATAGATAGATAGATAGATAGATAGATAGATAGATAGATAGATAGATA